>JAAGKR010003092.1:23538-80245 GCA_011419295.1 Clarias macrocephalus
CCGTGATTCTGTTGCACACACACACGCAAACACAAAGTCGGTCCTGAAGACAAAAAGATCTGAGGATGTTTCCGGTTCACTCCTATTTATAACCTGCAGGTGCACCTTATTCGGTGACGTCATGCCTGGCACAGGTTATAAGCCGAAGGTATTCGGCGGGTTTGACATGCACAGGCTTCACAACCGGGCAACAAAGAGATGTTCCCATAGCGTTTTCACGCAGCATTGAGTGTAGCTTTTGAAAGGGAACAGTTTTATTAACATAACGTATCCTTTCCATGGCTGTCATCGCGGAAGGATTATAAGAGTAGAATAAAAATCTACATAAACAGCTCAGTGGTTAAGGCATTGGACTATGATTTTGAAAGGTCTCAGGTTCAAATCCCACAATCACCAAGTTGTCCTTGTTCGGCGCTTGAGCAAGACCCTTAACCCTGAACTGCTCAGATGTGTTATGAGATAATAAATAAATGTAAGTCGCTCTGGATAAGGGTGTCTCCCTATATGTATGTAAAAAATAGACTTTTGATCATTTTGTACTCAAGCATGTAGGTCAGGGGTGTCCAAATCCAGTCCTGGAGGGCCAGTGACCAGCACAGTCTGTAATTCACCAACACCTAAACACACCCACTGAACCTAGTAATTAACAGATTAGTTAAATCAGCTGTGTTTGAGAAGAAGAAGCACCAAACTGTGTTGGACACTGGACCTCCACGACTGGATTTGGACACCCCTGATGTAGGTGAAGCCACAAAGTCTAATGAAAAACAAAACGTCGTCTTTACGTTGAGAATGAAATTACACCAATTGGGTAAAGAATGCGTCTTTTATGATCAGTAAAGCTGTCAGTCATTTCGAAAACTCCAATATTAAACTAAACGCTTCATTTTCATTGCATCTCCGCTGAGAGGATTTGTTCATATGTAAATATACTTCTGTTGCAAAAATGTGAATAGTTTTCTGATTTGGCTAATCGCCATTATTTATAGCTCATAGATTTACAATTTACATCTGGAATCACTTGCACATTTTTTTTTTTTTTTTAGTGATTTATTTTCTACATTTGTACAACAATACTGTGGATTTCAAGACTATGAAGTAACATGGAATTAGGTAATTATGTAACAGTAACAACAACAGGCAGTTGTTATTTTAAGACACAGAAGTCAGTCTTTCTGAAATGCGTGTGTGTGTGTGTGTGCGTACGTGTGCGTGTGTATGTGTGCAGTGTGTGTATATATAAATAAAATGATTGAATGAATGAATGACTCGGGCAGCACCACAGACACGAAGTGAGATCGTGCAGGAAAAGTATATATTTTTTCTTGGGTAAAAAAAGGAGGGATGAAGGAAAGTAGTGATGTGTGCAGGTGCTGGTCCAGCCGGGGTCCAACTGGCAAAGGGGCACAAAAATTTGTCAGGAAAATTAAATACCAAAACTCCAACACGATCATTCATAAATGATCAAGTACCTATAAATAACGGCGATTAGCCAATCAGAATTCACTATCGTTGATGCTGCAGAACGGACTAAAGTTTTTGTAATTTCCCGCAAATGCTTTTATTCACAGAGCCACCTTTGTCCGTGACACATACACCTTTTGGGTGGGAGTGAAGAGCTCACAGGTCACCTACAGCGGCACATCGGTGAGATCCTATGACTAAAGTTCTCACCCTAAAGCACAAATAGAAGCACTTACAGTGGTGGCCAAATGTATTGTGACAAAATGTTTAAAATAATGACAATCAAAAGTGAGGGGATAATTCGTTATTTTATGCAATTAAATTGCTCCTCAAGAATCAGTATTTATTAGTATTAGACGGGAGAATAAAATGAAAAAAAAGTGTGTGTGTTGAGGTGGAGTTTGCATGTTCTCTCCATGCTTGGTGCTTTTATTAAGGTGTATCCATACAAATGGCCCACCCTGTATATGGGGGAGGGACATGATTGTTTAACATGCTTTCGGATTGTTGTTCCTAAGACTGGTGCCACCTCCACCTCGTCCATCTCCAGCTCAAGCTGTGGGATCAGTAAGACGTGTGTAAGCCAGCCGACTGGCTGCGACCCTTCCACCAACTCCAACTGCTTCTTCATGGCCGCCACGCCCTTGTCCTCAGGGTTCATGTTCGAGCTCTCCGGCCAAGCAGGCGGCTACGTTTCACTCGGCTTCTCAGATGATACACAGATGGTATGGATTGGATTCATCACTCTGAGCTTAACGATATGTTGCATTTCAGACAAACTGTAGCAACAGTAAAAGTACTTTTGTTATTAAAAAAAAAAAAGTAAGATCATAAGATTTTTAACAGAGACAGTTTAGAAACAGATGGTGTAAATCTCACAGGAATTTTAATACCGTAAATATTAAACTGTGATTTACATATTATACGCTTACTGAGTTCTGCCATGGTGACAAAATCATTGTGTTTGTGTGTTTCAAAGGGAAATGACGACGTCTACATTTGTGGAAAGGACCAAAATGGTGTGATCCAGTTACAGCACGCATTCACAACAGGAACTACAGCACCAACCATCATCGGCCTGGTACACACTCTCACGCACACTCTCACGCGCACACACTCTCTCTCTCTCTCTCACACACTCTCACACATTGCAAAAATGCAAACAGTGTGAAAAATGATGCAAACTTGTGTGAGCTTGTGAGCAGTGCGTTTAAATGTTGAATTCAATATGTACACAATATTACACAATAATGTACAATATTTTTCTTTGCGTGTGTGTTTTGTCGCAGGGAAATGCGACAGTGCTTAATACATCACAGATTAACGGTGTGATCAGCTGCTCCTTCACATCTTTGAATGCCATCAGCACCACCAGGAGCTCCACGGCGTCCAACAGCTACTACATCTTCCTCGCCAGTGGCGCCACCAGCAACGGTACACACACACACACACACACACACACACACACACACACACACACACACACACACACACACACACACACACACACACACAAAAAAAAAAACTTTTTTACTTTGTATTAGTTGCAGTAAATATTTTGCCAGAATTGCAGATTTTTACTGTTCAAAAAACTATCTACACATAAAACAATATAATTATACAAAAAAACAATAAACCTATATAATTTTTTTAACACATAAAATAATATGGACATATAATGGAATGTAACCGTCATTGATGGGTAATGACAGATGAGTTTTTTTTTAAATAGTCGAAAGGTTAAAGCCAAAAGGAATCTGATGAGTCCACGTACGTGTCTGTGTGTCTCTCTGTACATCAGAACTCTGTCTAACGTATTAATGCACAGAAATCACATTCTATACGGTTGTATTGATGGTGAAAAGGAGAAACTCTCTTCCCTAACAGATCACATTACACAAAAAAAAACATTTTATACATTGAGTGCAGCAGGGACTCCGGCAGTGGGGGCGCAAACTAAAATTAAAATGAAACGTTTAATACTCGCGCAATCACCTGATAAATGCCTATTTACAGGCATCGTTACTACTAGTATAAAATAAAGGCCTGACTCACATCGCATCCAGTCAGCAGCTCCGCTTGGACCATTTGTCAACGAATCTTTTCCAGCACTTCTTACGGCAACCACATGATCCCAAATATTTAAAAACAATATGATTCGCTAAGAACAGAAGTGGGAGGGTTCGGGGCGCACAGTGCTGCGCCCCAAGGATGATTTTGAAAAGATCCAATCAGAGCTCAGCCTCAGGTCACATGCTTTTCAAAAATGTACGTGTCTACATGGACACTCGTTTGCTCAGATGTATTATGAGATAATAAATAAATGTAAGTCGCTCTGGATCAGGGTGTCTCCCTATATGTATGTATTTTATTAGCAAATACAGCGGAATATTGTGACTGAATGACTTTATTTCATTATTAAAATAAATAATTATGTTAAACAATTGCATGTTAAAGTAGCATTTTTCTCTGCCTGTTTATGTTCATGATTTTCCTTTTCGCAGGAAAATCAAAACATCACATCTGAGAAAGTCAGCCACAAAACCGGGTCTAAACCTCAGTATTTACCCCATAATACCTGCAATGTTTTCTAAGACACCTGAGTGTTTGCATTGTGTTCATGCAGGTGTGTGTGGGTGTGTTCCACTGAACATTCATGTGCATGTTGCTACAGGCATTGGTGTCTAGTACATTTACATTTAGGTATTTGTCAGACACTCCAGAGCGACAGAGAGATTAAGTTTCTGTGGCTAAAGATTCCTAGAAACGCAGCTGTACGGACATTTAGCTGCCGTGAGACGATAGTGACTGATTTGAAGTGTTTACTGGGTTTTTTTTTTTTTTTTACTTAAATAATGCACAGTGCTAATTCATATTTATTTTTCTACACATGAAAATAAATAAGTGGGTTGTTGAGTTGAAGAAGTGTGTTGAGCTAAAAACAGACAGGGATTAGATATCAGTGTGGTTTATATCAGCATTCAACAGATAAAACAGAAAGACTGGAGTAATGGCGTGCGTGTGTGTGTGTGTGTGTGTGTGCGCGCGTGTGTGTTCTGACAGGTATGATTCAGAAGCACACAACCACACCTGTAATCAGCAGCACTAAAGTGGACATCAGCAGTGTGCAGACAGTGAATAGTGATTCGGGGATCCCACCCATCGCTAAAGCACACGGTAAGGGTTGAGGCTTTGTTACTGTTATCTGTTACACACACACACACACACACACACACACACACACACACACACACACACACACACACACTTCACCATAATAACTAAGGCACACTGTTTCTGTGTTGGTTTTCTCAGTCTTTTTATATGGATTCATATCGGAGTGTTTCAGAGAAAAAAAGGTTATGAATAAATAAATAAATACATAACTAAGCCTAAAAACTTTTTTTTTATTAATAATAATAAATATGATACTGAGTACAGCAGCTAAAGTTAAATCTGAGGGGAAAAAAAAAAACATCATACAAGCAAAAAAAAGTAAAATACTAAAATTAATGGTGACAGAGTGCCGTGCACCTACATGGCCCCGTGTGTGTGTGTGTGTGTGTGTGTGTGTTCGTTCTCCCTGGGCTTGGTGGGTTTCCTCTGGGTACTCCAGTTTTCTCCCATAGTCCAAAGACGTATAGATTAGTCTAATTGGCATTAACATTTAAGTGTGTGTGTGATGTGTGTTGCAGGGTGTCTGATGTTGATTGCGTGGATGACCACGGGCAGTATGGGAATGCTCATCGCTCGCTTCCTGAAGAGGGCCACCCCGGGCCAGAGGATCTGCGGGAAAGACTTCTGGTTTATGGTGAGTTTCTGTGGATGTTCGTGACTGTTCACTTGCAGATGTAATACACACAGCCACAGACTGAACGAGATACTGTACAATAAACGCGTGTGTGTGTGTGTTCCTCAGGCTCATGTGCTGCTGATGTTGCTCTCCGTTGTGGCGACCATCATCGCCTTCATCCTGATATTTTCATATGCGCAGGACTGGAGTGGGGTAAACACGACACACTACATATTACACACTGTACAGTCGTGTTTTTTTATTTAACAAAAATGAACCCAAAAAGCAATAAAAATAATTTGGGTAATACTAACCACCCATGATTCAATAGCTTGTAGATCCACCTTCAGCAGCAATAACTTGAAGTAATCATTTCCAATCTTCTGTACAATATTTCTTCAGCTCTTTGAGGTTCGCTTTTACGCAGCTCTCTTAAGGTCCCGTCGCAGCATTTCAGTTGGGTTGAGGTCTGGACTTTGACGAGGCCATTACAAAACCTTGTTTTTTATTTTTCAGCCCAGTCAGATGTACATTTACTGGTGTCCTTCTGATCATTGTCCTGTTGCACGACTCAGTTATGCTCACGTTTTAGCTGACGGACAGACGGCCTCACATTTGCCTCTCGAATAATCTGGTATTCAGAGCAGTTCATGGTCGACTCAATGACTGCAAAATGCCCAGGTCCGGTGGCTGCTAAAACAAACCCAAATCATCACCCCTACACACGACGTGTGAGGTGTTCCTGCTGAAATGGGGTTTCATTTTCCCCAAAACATGGCGCTGAACGTTAAGGCCAAACATCTCCACTTTGGTCTCATTTGTCCATAGGACATTGCTCCAGATTCCTTGTGGTTTTCTCAGTTGCAGTTTTGGGAACCTTAATAATGCTTCCTTTTCTTTGTCGTCTTCTTCTAATTGTGCTGTCATGGACTTTAACCCTTTAACATTCTCAGTGAGGCCTGTAGCTATTGGGTTTTTGTATTCCTCTGAGTATTGCCTGGTCTGACGTTGGGGTGAATGTGCTAGGGAGTTTATACCTAAAACTAAAAAGACTGGCACCTTACTGTATTATTATTATGTGAGTAATCCTGCCGAAACTTCTGCCTTTACAGAGGTCTGAACACCTGCTGATGATGAATTAATCAAGGGCTGATGATTAGTAGCACCAGTTTGCAACTCTTAACCCTCTTAACTCCTGTGGCAGCAGCTTACTATTGCCTGCATGTTTTCATTAAATAAATACTGGTACAGGGGGAAAAAATTATACTGTATGTTGTTGGTCTGAGGTTGTATTTACCCCAAACTGAGATGCACACGATGTTACACACTGCACACTGTTACACACTATACACACAATATCCACTGTTTTACAGCGTACGTATGCTACATAATACGCTACCTAATGCACCTACATCATAAATGCAACGCAATTCACATTATAGATGAGATTATAGTATTGAACCTGTGTGTGTTTAGGGAGCTCATCCAGTCCTGGGCTGTCTGGTGATGATCCTCAGCCTCGCGCAGCCAATTGGTGCTGTCTTCCGCTGCACACCACAGGATGCAAGGTGTGTGTGAACATGTGTGTGTGTGTGTGTGAGAGAGAGGAAACAAGACAGACAAACACGGGCTGTTCACTCTGTTTCTTTTCCTCTACAGGAGATTTATCTTTAACTGGATTCATGCCCTCAACGCATTAGCCATTAAAGGGTTAGCAGGTGAGAACTTCTACTCTCTCTCTCTCTCTCTCTCTCTCTCTCTCTTTCTCCACACCATGACCTAAACATGTTCCTCTATTTAATGGACAGTGGCAGCGATCTTCACCGGCCTCATGTTGGTCGACAGCTCGCCATCTCAGTGGATGCCGAAGCTGATGGGTGGATTCGTGGCCTGGGAAGTGCTGCTCTTCCTCTGCCAAGATCTTTACCACAGACGCAGGGGAAAAGGTAAAAGCTCCCAGACTAAACATCTCCAACACTGACAAGTCCCTTTGCCAGAATGCCAAAAGTGTTATTACTTGTATGGCTTAGTAAACACCGGTTTAGGTTTTGCCAGTTGCATTAATCCATAACTAGTTTAACTCTAAATGCTTATTATTATTGTTGTTGTATTTTAAACTTTTAAAATCCATCACGCTTCCATAACATTGCATGATTTTATATACAACAAAATTTGTTTTTCTCAGAGACCATTAGCAATAAAGAAAATGTAAACATTAGAGCGACGTAAAGGGAAGCGCAATGAAGAAAGTAAAAATTGTAGACAATGATTAGATTGCAGGAAAAAAAAATGTTTTTCAGCAACTCAATACAGTGAGCATTGTATTGTATACAGTAGATTTTATTTCATCTCTCTTTCTCATTTTTGTTTAGTAAATATACAAGATTGATAAAATTTGTTTCTGTTCTGTGAAAAAATAAATAAATAAATAAATAAACTCCCATCTCTGTTCTTGTTTATAAACATTCATTCATGTAATGTCACACTGTGGACACTATTTTGTGTTTTATAAATAAATATTTCTAAACAATGTTTTTTCTTTTTGCTCCTTAGATATGGATCAAAGCAAAGGGGTGAGTGTGACATCGTTTTATTTCTCTTAGCATATGTTTAATAGAGGTTCGACTCCACATGGAATGGTTTTGCCTTACTGTATGTTTTTGTGATTTATTAGGCGGGTAGAGAAGTGCTCCTGCTGTTGCTCTTCTTTTTGGGAAACCTGGTGTTTTTGGTGGCTCTGCTTGCCGGAATTGGAACGGCGTAATTATAGAATTCTTAACATTTTTTTAAGCCGGAACTCGAGGTTTGGGTTTTAACTCGGGTATATAAAGACTCTTAAGCAATCATGTGTTTGTTTGTTTCCACACTCGTTCTGATCTTTCTGAAATCTATTCAGAATCTGTTACTTTTAAAATAAATATTTGTTACATTAATTTTTTTTTTATTAAATTTAATTAAAAGCCTATATTTAATTCCCCAAGACTCTGTATTATTTAATAACTCCTAATAGTGGTGTAATGAAGTTCAACCTTCTACAACCTTGAAATGTAGGAAACTGTAGGTTGTTCTCAAATTTGTATCTAGACTGTGTGTATGTACTGTGTATATAGTTGTATACATATTTGTGTGTGAATATACAGATTCTCTATGAGGTTTAGGTCGGGTGAGTTTGCTGGCCAATCAAGCACAGGGATACCGTGGTCCTTAAACCAGCAATTGGTACTTTTGGTTTGGCAGTGAGGGCAGGTGCCAAGTCCTGCTGGAAAATTAAAATTAGCATCTTCATGAAGCTTGTCAACAGAGAAATGCATGAAGTGCCGCTGCTCTGACCTTAGACTTGATAAAACGCGGTGGACCAACAGCAGTGGATGACTAGGCTCCCCAAACTACCACTGGCTATCAAAACTTTACACTGGACATCAAGCAGCTTGGTTTCTGTTCCTCTTCTCTTTACCACCAGACTCTGGGACCTTGATTTCCAAATGAAATGCTAAATTAATTTTCATCTAAAAAGAAGACTTTCGCCGACTGCAACAGTCCAGTCCTTTTTGTCCTTAGCCCAGGTGAGACACGTCTGACATTGTCTATGGTTCAAGACTGGCTGGACACAATGAAACTGTTGTAGCCCTGCATGCATCTATGCATGGTCACTCTTGAAGCACTCCAGCTGCGGTCCACTTCTTTCGCACATTTCTCTTGCACCTTTTTATTATTTTTTCCCTTCCATTCAACTTTTCATTAATGTGTTTGGATAATTCATTGACCTTTTGTGTTTTACCCTCAAATGTCAAAGATCATCTTCTGGACAACTGTCAAGTCAGCAGTCTTTCCCATGAGTGTGTAGCCTACTGAACCAGACTGAGACCATTTAAAGGCTCAGGAAACGTTTGCAGGTGTTAATGAGTTAATTAGCTGATTAGAGTGACATTATGAGTCACTCTATGGTATTCTAATTTTCTAATATAAAGAGTTTTGGGTTTACATTAACTGTAAACACTGATAATCATCAAAATAAAAGAAATAAAGCCTTGAAATATAATAATTCTCTGTGTAATAAATCTATTCAATCAGTTTCACTTTCTGAAATAAATTACTGAAATAAATAAACTTTTTGATGATATTTTAATTTGAGTGTGTATATAATCTTGGATTGCGAGCATAACGTGTTCCAGAAACATGCTTGTAATCTAAAGCACTCGTATATCAAAGTGAGTTTCCCCCATAAGAAATTATGAAAAGACGGATGATTTGTTTCACAAGCCCAACATATCCATATAAAGATAATTCATACATAAAGTAACAAATCGTAGCTAGTGTGAGTCTAGAGAGGAGAAGGCTACTGTGTAGGATGACTTTTACCTTAGATTTTCCTGCAGGAGTATTTGTTTGTGCCTCACACAGAATAATCAATTGGGGTGGTTCTTAGTCAGAGGCTTCAGGTCTCTCCATCGCCCTCTCCATCCAGCTACTGATGTCATTTCAAATGCTCACACATTCTTTGTTCCATCAAATCTGATGTGTCTTTCATATATCTCAGTTTATTATTACTCCATTTCTAATAACTTCTTTTGATATTAGCCTATATTTTCCCCAATATATCTATGTCACTTGAGTTCCTGTCTGAATGCATTTTATTCATGCGGAAAATTAAACGGTACTTTACAGCAGCCATGAGTTTCATTTGTGGTTTAACTGCGTACTCGCCTGATGAGGTCCTCACTTTGCTTCAGCATGGCCTCTCTCCTGAAGCAGCTCCCTAGGGAAGTCTACGTTAAGTCTGTATATTTCTTATCTCAGGCAAGCTGACCTTTCTTCCTGCAGTGCAACTGTTGCGCTCACTACAGTCTTATGAAAGAAAGCATCCTACTTCTCTGCACTCTCTGTCTCTCAGTTCATCCCATACGAGTTGTTAAAGTTTTAGCAAACCATATGTTAGAAGTTTATATGAAAGGTTATGAGAGAAGATTTAACACTTAATTATTGAGTACATTCATGATCTATGAATATATGTGTTGTATATTTGATTAGTACTTTGTTAATGTGTATATATGTGATTAAATAAAAACAAGCTTCAATGTCATTCATGAAATGACCACCAGGTGGTGCAAAGGGACATTTTGCCAAGCAGCTGCAATTGTCATTTTTTAATTCTAAATAGTGGTTCATTCATAAAAAAGTCATATGTTGTATCGAAGAAATACTACAGTGATGGTAATTTCCACATCCGAATACTTTATACAACAAACATGAATTGATGTTTACATCACAATAATGAGTTAAATAACATTGGTTAAATGTTTAAACGGCCTATCAAGTTCACTAGCTGACCATTTTATTTGTACAAAGAATGGACTGTTCTATAGCCTCTCTCAGTTGGTATATGTTTATTGTTATTAGTTTAAAGATATGATACATGAAAAACATCAAACTTTAAATATAGAAATAACTTAAAACATATGCGTTCAGAATAGAAAATTAGAATAACTAACATTTTTATAAAATTATAATTTTCTATAAAAAAATTCCAAAGAAGAAATTACATTTGTAAAATTGCATAATAAATCATGGGATGTGTATAGAGTGATTAAAAACAATACAGCTATGTTATGATAAGGAGATTCTCTGTCTCTAACAATGTAAATTTTAGAATACGTAGAAGCTCAGTGGTCCACACAACCTCTCGTGGATGAGCCTTTCTCTGAAGACGCTGTTTTCATGGGGGTGGAGCTAAGAAAAACGCATTGTGGCTTATTAATCTGCGCGCCTGGTTTAGGAATTTACATGCAGATTTTAGTAAACTGCGCGCACTGGAATTGCAAAACAACTAATTATAAAACTCAGAAGTACCTTTTATTTGGGCTAAAGTGACTGATGTGCCTCTGTGTCACTGAATGATCCATGACTTTTCATGAATATGTAAGACCTATTGACCTATTGCACCTGGCTCAGGTGACAACACACTCAACACATTCAGCTCACAGAGGGTGGCAACTCCCGAAAAGCAGACCAAACATCATCAGCATGTCACCCCCCCCCCCCCCCCCCAAACAATGCAGCAATGAGCATTTATTTCTCAGATAGCATCTTCTGTCAGTGCTCAATCGTCGGCCCAACATTGGGCTAACGGTAGTGCATATGTTGGACCCATGTTGGCATCAGTGGTTGGCCCAATGTTGGCTTATTGGTGGGGCCAAAGTTAGGCCAGCCCAATGTTTACCAAGGAACATTAGAATTTGGAAGTTAAATTATATTAGATTAGATTCCATCACATCAGGAGCTCATATGAGGGCTGGTTACCAATCTAGTACATAAATAACATTAAAAGAACTATATATCTAACTCAGTGGCTGTTTTCTAAATGTTAAATTCATTGTGCTTTGTGCTCAACTGTGAACACAAACAGGTCACTAGATGGCGCTGATCGCTAGGGAGGAACCTAAAACCCCACAGAGGCCAGGTGCTGCTGATTAAGTCCTGAAGCCAAGTTAAACACAAGCTAAAGTTTTGTGCCTCTTTGCCCTTAACTACAGGTTAATATTTTATCTCCAAATGAGATGTAAATACCCCTGAGTAAGACATAAGAGTGTTGAGGGTCTGTGGTGACATGAAAAGTAACATGAAAAGCACGCACTTAGTAGTTTTGCTGTAATGTGGTGAGAAAGATGCTTAGCTGCATTTTTGTATGTTTATGCGGTTATTAAATATATGTACTAAGGTAGTCGGCATGTGAAACATATCATTTGACATTTTTGCCAGATTACTTACTGTTTGATCAGATGTGGTTGAGCACTAGTAGTAGTTGAGTAATTGGAAAATGTTTGTTTTTCTCATCATTTTGCTGGTAGAAAAGGAATATTTTGAAGAACATATTTTAATGTACAGTCCTCCAATTATTGATTTATTTACACAGACTAGAGTTGCAGTTCTCCAAAGATGCTGTAATGTTGATGATAAAGAACAGCTGAGTTACAGTGACTAAGCTGATGGTGAAAGTCCCGAGGTGAATGATGATGAGGAAGATGCAGAGTCACCTGATATAAAAGACCGTCTGCGGCAATGCGTACTTTGTTTGTATGCATTTTTCATCTACCTTGCTGAAAAAAAAAGTGTTTGTACTAAGTGTTCATTTTGTAGGTTATCATTATAACGGTTACATATATTTTCTTAGTTTGTAATAATTATTACAAATAAAATTAATGATTACATTTCTGGAGAAAAAGATATTTTTAGCTCAGATCCTTAATAAGAAGACAAGTTTGTCTGAAATGGAGCTGGAAAGCAACAACTGAATATTGTGGGGTTATTTCCAGTCAACCCCTTTAAAATGCAGTATTGTGTATGTTTTAGAAAGAAGCTTATACACTGTTCATATCCACTTCATTCAGCAGTGGAATTTGAGAAGCATCTGAGCGTTTAATGTACTGTATGTATCCCTGCCTAGAAAAAAAAAAAAAAAGCTTGCGGTTACAACATGAACTGAGAAAACTGCTTGTGCCTTCTACATTACATCACCTCTCACCATAATACACCTGCTTGTAAAGTCAAAGAGGTTAGAAAACACGAGCAGATTTCTATAGATTACTAACACTAACCCATTCTCTTTTGTTTTTAACCTTGTGTTGTTTTTATAGCAGGTACCGAAAAAAAAAAATCCCCATGTGTGTCACCTTGCCAGGTGAGGCTCCGCCCACTGCAGAAGGCTCCCAGAGGAAAGGGTAGTCAGTTTGGAGCTCAGGCAGCTCTAACCTTATACACTCCTCCTGAAAGCTACCCATGTCTAGTAGCCAAGGTAAGTCTGCTTTTACACAATAAAAATGTATTGTTTTATACAAGAGGACACACTGAGATGCATTTAAAATGCTTCTATGCTTTCTACAGATTTCATCAGGTGTTTCTCTGGCATTGTGCTTGTTATAGGCTGTTTAAATATTGTGCATGCTTTATGATGCTCTTGCTTCCTTACTCTCCCACATGATGCTCTTCTTTACTTCCGTCTCTACTAGTGATGCCAGTGAATAAGGCTTTGTTGGTTAACAAAGTGTAAACAGTTTATAAACAATAATAAACAACCCTGGACCAAGAAGTAACAAACTATAATAAACAAACAAAGAACAGCCTCACAGTCTGGTAGTGCAGGTGGATTTATACATGTTATTTATATTAATAATAAATAATTCATTAATTACAACACAAACAAAACACAAACATCTGCGAAGAACAAGAAAGATAAATACGATGTAGGCATCGGGCAAAGATCCTTGAGACTATGAGTGTCCCTTTGAAACACACCGAACTAGAGCTTAGCAACCAGACGCTACGAAGCTCAAACGCAATTAGGAGACATAATGTGTGTTAAACAAGGCAGAAGTGTGAGGAATTAGTGACGTGTGACATACTGGGGCTGACTGGTAGTGTAGTCCGGCTCTTCTTTGTTGATACCATGATGGGTAGAAACAAATAATTAATAACAATAAATAATGAGAAAGGTACTGATGCCCAAACAATTCACAAAAACATGGAGAGGAAGTGACCATTTGCCACCTGTTTATTTTTGTTTGTTTGTTTGTTTTTCATTTATTGTTGTTTTTCAACCTACAATTTAGCTGCTTTTATTTGTTCAAAAGTCATTTTAGATATCTATTTTTTTAAACACAAAGTTACATTTAGGTCGACACATACTGTATTTCTTTATGTCTGTCTATCGATCTTTTGCAGTTTTAGATTTTTAAACCTACAGTAAAGACAGACATGCTTCTGGGATTTTTTTAAGCAAATTGAAATATTACATACTAGAATTTTTTTTTCTAAATATAACTTGAAAAAAATACTAGTGATCTTATGCAACTCATTTTAATGCATCATTTAAATTTTTTAACAACACTTGGGTAAGTTTATTCTTGCATTACTTTTGTGAACATATTGTAATAATAACTACAAGAAACTTAATAAAAACAAGAAACTGTGTGTTTTTTTTTTTTTTTTTACGCTAAAAAAGTAATCGCAGGTCTGTATTGTCTCCTACAGCCATTAGAATAAATACAGGCAAAGGTCGCTATTTTTTGACAGCCATATTAGATTTTCAGATAATGGACAGGTTTAAACATCTGGATGTAAATGAGCACTAATTTGTTTTGCCTAGAACAGCGGCGTCCAGTCTAATCAAAGAAGAGCCAGTGTGAGTGCAGGCCTTCATTCCAGCCAAGTCGATGCCACACCTGATAGTCTACGAAAGCCAATAGAGATTCGTTAAACAGGTGGAAACGGGTGTGGCTTCTGCTTGGTAAGAATGAAAGCCTGCGGCCACACTGGATCTTTCTGGATAAGATTGGACACCCCTGGCTTTAATTAGCAAAGATCTTCTCATAGCTTTATCTATTATACAGACATTCACATGACAATGAAAACATGAGTGTTGTAATTCCTGGAGTGTGCACATCTTTTTATAAAGCCTGCGGTGTTTGAATTCTTGACTAAATAGAACCTTTACATGGCAGTAACCTGACTGCACAAATGGAAATGGACATGTTGGGCATTTTTTTTATCAGTTTTAAAAAAATAAATATATATATATATATATATATATATATATATATATAGTAGTGCTTCATTTCTGTTATGAGATCAGTCTGGACACTAAATAATACACTGAAAGTGGATTATTCTATAGCTGGGGTACTGTGTATAGAGTATCATGTGTTTAGCCGATGACGAGGAGGGTCATCAGAAATATAAGCTCAGCAAACACGTCACACCTCTCCACAACAATAGTAGGATAAAAATAAAACTACCAGCACAACTAAATCCTTTTTATGCCCTTTTCCTCTCACACAGGAAGGCCCTGTGTGGTCTCCTTAAAGATACACTTGCAGAGGCAACGTTCACAGGAAAAAAAAAAAAAAAAAAAAAAACTTCATGAGATGATTACCTAAATAAGTGTAATTTAATTTAAGTTCATAGCTTTATCAATTTCCTCCCAATGAGCAAATTAAATTACACTTATTTAGGTTAAATGCTTATATTAAATTAAATTCTTAAATTAATTGGGTTATTTTCACAATTTCCATTCGTGTATAGCTGCTTTCTGAAAGTAGCCATTGTTAAAATAACTTTATCAATAAGGTGGAATTGAATAGCAAAACACAGTGAATAAATAAATCGATGTACAGTGTGACATTTCAAGTAAATTTAATGCTGAACATGGGCAGACCAAAAACAGGAGGTTCATAGTAAATTCCCCAGTGTTGAATTAACTCTTAGTGTTGAACTAAACCCATATGTGTTTACATTTTTTCAAGTGAACTAAAAAAAAAAATCAATACTGTACATAAATACTGAGCATTTTATATTGTAAAATTAGTGAAGTGAGAAACAAAAAGGGATGTGATGCAAGTATGTTTGTGTACACTGTATACAAATATATGATGTACAGTCTTGTGCAAAAGTTTAGGCATCCCTTGATAAATAACAGATTTTGGTGATTTTTTTATTAAAAAGTCGTTAACACAGTCTCTCTTGGAAATGGAAAAAAATGCACAATATTTTCAGCAAACATTGATGCATAGTTACTTCTTTTGACAATAATTGAACAAAAATAAAAACATTATTATTATAATCTGATGCATGGCAACATACAGCGGTCATTAGTAAATGCCTTTTACAGATACTTTGACTCTTCAAACCTTGTACACACACTTGCAGACACTCAACAACCCTGGGTTCCTCTAAGCAGCTGTGTAAGACTCTGAAAATGAAAGTTGTTGATGCCCACAATGCAGGAGAAGCTACAAGAAGATAGCAAAGCGTCGTCAGCTTGCAGTTTCCACAGTGAGAAACGTAATTAAGAGACGGCAGTTCAGGGGAACTGTGGAGGTCAAGATGAGATCTGGAAGACCAAGAAAACTCGTATGCTGGTAAGAAAGACAAATCAAAACCCTCATTTGACTGCAGAAAGCCTGCAGGAAGATTCAGCAGACTCAGGAGTGGTGCTGCACCGTTCCACAAGACCTTCATGGAAGAGTCAGCAGAAGAAAACCTCACCTGCGTCACCATCATAAAATCCAACGTCAGAAGTCTGTAACAGAACATCTACCGAAGCCTGATGTGTTTTGGAAACAAGTGCTGTGGACTGATGAAGTTAAACTAGACTCTTTGTCCACAATCAGCAAAGGCATGTTTGGAGAAACAAAGGAGCAGCATTTCATGAACAGAACACCTGGACAACTATTAGACATGTGGGTGGAGCTATCACGCTTTGGGGTTGTGTTGCAGCCAGTGGCACAGGAAACACTGCACAGGTGGAGGGAAGAATGGATTCCACTAAATACCAGCAAATTCTGGAAGCAAACATCTAACCATCTGTAAAAAAGCTGAAGCTGAAAAGAGGAGCTTCTACACCAGGACAATGATCCTAAACACGCCTTGAAATCCACTATGGAAAACCTCAAGAGACACAAGCTGAAGGTTTTGGAACGGAAATCACAGTCCCCTGATTTAAACATCATTGAACATTTGTGTGTAGATCTTAAAAGAGCTGTGCAGGCAAGACGACCAAAGACTATTACAGAACTAGAAGCGTTTTGCAAGGAAGAATGGGAGAAAATCCCAAGTGCCGAGAATTGAAAGACTTTTAGCGGCTATAAAAAGTGTTTGCAAGCTGTGATATCTGCCAGAGGAGGCGTTACTGAGTACTGAGTATTAGGCGTTAATAAGTGCCACAATAATGTTTTTATTTTTTATCTTTGTTCAATTTCTAACATAAAACGTAACTCTGCACCCAATGTTTGATGAGAATATTGTGCAATTTTTTCCATTTCCAAAAGAGACTGTGGTAACATCCTTTCAATAAAAAATAAATAAAAAAAATCACCAAAATCTGTTATTTATCAAGACTATATATTTCCTCCTGCAAGCTAAGTGTCACACCAGACAAAAAATAATCGAATAATCTGCAGTACCTGGATGTCACACTCGAGTACACTTTAATATGCAAATATTCACTTTATTATAATAAACCATTGCAAAACGTGCAAAAAAGCGACAACCACATTAACAATACAATCATCATCGTCATCTGTAGACTGTTACATGCTGACGTTCAGTCAGTAGACGTTCACTGTACAGCACAATGGAGACTGTTCCTTCACATCAAATGTTTGTCTCTACTTGACATTCTCTTCTCATCCACCATCCCTAGAACAACTACGCTGAGTCTCCCTTTAATGTTTCCTTTTTGGCTTTTCAGCACAGTCAGCTTGAACAAGGATTATATATCCCCATGTTTTCAGGGGCGGTTTTGAAAATAATGTTTACTGGAATAAACATTTAAATAAACATCTTAAGACACACATATGAACTATTATGTATACAACCATTATAACTGTATTTCGTACTCCCATACGCACCAGGAGGGCGTGGCTAACCTGTCAAACCCTTCCCTTTGCTAATCATCGTGTTGCTGCTGTTTAATCCTGCACGTTTCTCTCTGCCATTTTGTGTAGATGAAATTGATTCTTTTGCTCCTGGGGTGTGTGTGGGTGTGTGAAAGTTACCCCAATGGTCAAGTTTCATCGAGTTGTGATGACCTGGTTCCTTCTCACGGAAGCCCGGCTCAGACTAGTGCGTCTCCGTACACTGTTACAGCCGACGCCAGCAGCTATAAACAAGGAGACACCATCACAGGTAAGACACGATGCTATAGAGTCACTTGCACACCTCATGTGTGACATCTCGATAAAAATTCCCCAATTCTACATGAATTACACAATGAAGTGTCAAATATGACTCCCTGGACCAGTCCTCCAGCATGTGTGGTCTAAATGTGTATCTAGACATTATGAGAGAGACTACAGCTTGTAATGAAGTAGCAGAGCTCTCGGTGAGTCTAATTAATGAGCACAGCAAAGCTGGTACAAACCCCTGCACATATACAGTCCCGTCCCCCCCGTCCCACCCCGTCCCCCCCCCCCCAAGCACCTGAGTAGTCTGTGAAGAAAGGAATGGGCGAATTTTTCTGATGTTGTAAAGAAGAAATCGACAAGCGTGAGTGAGGTTAGCAACGTGTGATAAAAATGACAGATGATTGTCCAGAGTTACCCCACCGTGGGCAGCGCCTGGAGGAGTCAACTGATCGTCAACAGGGAGATCACAAGGTCTTGACTGGGGATGAATTATCAGATTAACTGCAGTGTTTATAAGAATAAGATCAAAAAATGAGGTCCACTGTTTTTCTGAATGGTCTTTAACCTTGCTATGAAGTTTAAATTTAAATTAGTTTCATGTGTATTTGACCTACAGTACAGAGCAAAAGTTTGGACACCCCTTCTCATTCAGCGAGTTTTCTTTCTCGTGTTCTTTCTTGTGTTCTTTAGCCCAAACGCGTCTCTTCTGCTTGTCGCCTGTCCTTAGCAGTGGTTTCCTAGCAGATCTTCTACCATGAAGGCCTGATTCACACAGTCTCCTCTTAACAGTTGTTCTAGAGACGTGTCTGCTGCTAGAACTCTGTGTGGCGTTGACCTGCTCTCTGATCTGAGCTGCTGTTAACCTGCGATTTCTGAGGCTGGTGACTCGGATGAACTTATCCTCCGCAGCAGAGGCGACTCTCGGTCTTCCTTTCCTGGGCCGGTCCGCATGTCAGCCAGTTTCTTTGTAGCACTTGATGCTTTTTGTGACTGCACTTGGGGACACTTTCAAAGTTTTCCCAATTTTTCCGACTGACTGACCTTCATTTCTTAAAGTAATGATGCCACTGTTTTTTTTTTTTTCCACTTAGCTGCTTTTTTCTTGCCATAATACAAATTCAGCCTCTTTGAATGAGAAGGTGTCCAAACTTTTGCTCTGTACTGTACCTCTCACTTTCCCCACTGTGCTTGTGTGTTTGGGTTAAATGGCTTTCGATACCATTTGAGACTGTATAACCTACAGTAATCCTGGTGTAACCTGTCACTCTGATGAATAGACAACACAAAAGGGCATCAAACTTAAAACTTTGCTTGGGGTGGTATTTCCAGCAAACATAAAAATGTTAAATAACATTGTCGCACTTGTCTGAGAAATGACGTCAATGGCAGCCCTGGATGTACATCATGTGAAGAAGATGAGCGAGAGAGAGAGAGCAGTGCCCAGCCCTAGAGACGTGCTCAAGTTACATTGGAGGAGTGTTTGTTTCATATGCACTCTAGGCCGACAATAAAAATGAAAATCCAAAATAAAACTAGAAATAGGAGCAAGTCAACAAGAGCATCAACAATGCAAAAACTCTGAATATGTAAATTGTTTAGTTCCTCCTTTGTGAAGATGAGTAGTGTCTCGGAGTTTGGTGTCCTTGTTCATCTGTATCAGACTAACGTATGGGAATGTCGCCCGACATTGTGTGAGGGATTTGATCTTTATATGTACTGTATTTTCTTTAAAAATAAAAATTTTAAAATTTTAAAATAAAAATATATAAAGTGTTAATGGGCTGAACAATGTTATAAAATGATTGAGAGAATTAGTTTGCAGTTAAACTAACAAACTAACCACCGCAACTGCCTTTGCAGTGACTCTCAGTGCGACATCAGGGAGCTTTAAAGGGTTTCTCCTGGAAGCGAGGCAGGTGGGGGGGAACAGCGCTGTCGGTTCCTTCGGTTTGGTCGGCTCTGACTCCCAGCTCCTGACCTGCTCTGGAGTGTCTGTAAGTTTCCTTTAGTAAATAATGCAGAAAAATGTAATCAGACAAATGCATTGTGGTGGAAGTTACACAAAAAGTCATTTACTCCTGGGTTGGTCTTCAGAGCTCTGCGGTTTCCCAAACTTCAGGGTCTTCAAAAACACAAATACAAAGTAAATGGAAAGCCCCAATATCTGGCAACCTCGGCAACATTGAATTCAGGTAAGAGTGCCGCTTTGCTTTCCATTTCCCTTCTGGTATCTAAACAGGATATTATTAATATTTCAATATTATTCAGGATATTTCAGTTAAACACTGTGCACATGTCTCATTATTGACTAAATAAGAAATAAAAGCAACTGTCATTGTAAAGAAAAGTGTTTTCTTTCCTCTTATTGTACAGCAGTTTGCCCACCATTATTATTATTATTCGATTGATTAATTAGTTTAATTTTGCCTTTTTACATTTAATGTTATCTAAAGTCTGTTAAAAAATCGTCTTTCTGGTCACTGTTGAAGCAACCGCAACGCGTAAACTCCTCTGTATTAAGGATTACAGAAAACTATGTTACACCTTTACCCCATCTGTTACAAAGTGATGATACTGGAGACTCTTCCAAAAAATGTTTATTAAACACATCTCCAAACAGAAAATTTAATAGTATCAGCTTTATAAAAAATATACATTAATCAGCCATAACATTAGAACATGTGACAAACCCGGTATTGTGTAGGTTCCCTTTGTGCTACCAGAGAAGCTCTGGTGCTTTGGACATGACATGGATTTGAGATCTGTGGAATTTGGAGACCGGCTCGACAACCTTGGACTCTTTGCCTGCTGGACTCCATACGCGGCAGGCTGTGGTGCACTAGATGTTCTAGTGCCATTCTCTTGCGGCCAACGTTGATTTGGTCATGTTCCTCACGGGCACAGGTGTGTCTTGGATACTTATCATATATCCATTCACTGATTAGCCGTAAGATTATGACCTGTCAGTGTCATGTTAAGGTTGATCAGTGTTCATGTTGAGGATGCACCATACAAGTCGCTGTGAAAGAACCGTTACTGTAGAAACAACTTATTAGAATGTACTGCTATCAGATCTGCTGTTAGAGAAAGTGAAACATCCCTTGACCAATAAAAAAACTAGCATTGAACAGTGCTGTGCAATAACGTATTCTTAACAAGCAGTCAATAGCAACAGACTCAAGCTTTTAAACCTGTTTTGTAATTCCCTGCACATGGTTTCATCCTCAGAGCCACATTTGTCCGTAATGCCGCCACCTTTTGGGTGGGAGTGAAGAGCTCACAGATCACCTACAGCGGCACATCGGTGAGAGTCAATGGCTGAAGTGTTCACTCTAAAGCACAAGACACGTTTAGATAAAAGCTTATTTAAGAGTTTTTTGAAACTTAATGAGTTAATGGCTTTTTTTCCCTTTCTTTTTTATGTAAATTGCTTGCTTTAATATTGTATGGGGGAAAATTTATCTATTTATCTATCTATTGATGGATAATACAAAATAAGCAGGAAGTAAGGCAGCAAACGACAAAATGGCTCTGACAGAGACCCACAGAAAGGGTAGGAAAAACAAACAGAAATACAGCTATAGAGGGTTAGAAATACACAGGAAGACATGGGTACAGATTGAGAGGGATAGAGGCAAACACCACATCAGACAGAACTACAGACATACAGACAGACAGATATACAGATAGACAGAGCTACAGAATTGTAAGCAAGGCAGTGATGCATACAAGCAGAGATAGAGACGAAAGAAAGACAGACAGAAATGCAGACAAACAACAATAGATGGAAAAGTCAGATGCAGAGAGACAGCAAAATTATTCAGTAATCAGACAAAGTGCAGATTGAGATAAAAACACTAAAAGGTGCTGACAGACAGACAGACAGACGGATACAGACAGAAAGAGAGACAGACAGACAGACAGACAGATACAGACAGAAAGAGAGACAGACAGACAGACAGACGGATACAGACAGAAAGAGAGACAGACGGATACAGACAGAAAGAGAGACAGACAGACAGACAGATAGAGACAGAAAGAGAGACAGACAGACAGACAGACAGACGGATACAGACAGAAAGAGAGACAGACGGATACAGACAGAAAGAGAGACAGACAGACAGACAGACAGACCGAAACAGGTCATGATTGTTTGCTGACATTATAATGGTTTTGGATTGTTGTCCTTAAGACTGGTGTCACCTCGACCGACTCCACCCCCTTGACCCCACCCTCCTCGTCCACCACCTCCTTCAGCATCTCCAGCACAGACTGTGGGATCAGTAAGACGTGTGTAAGTCGGCCGGCTGGCTGCGACCCTTCCACCAACTCCAACTGCATCTTTATGTCTTCCATGCCCATGTCCTCAGGGTGCATGTTCGAGATCTCGGCCCTTTCAAATGGCTACGTCTCCATCGGCTTCTCAGATGACACAAAGATGGTATGGATTCATCACCCTGAATGTAACGTTCTGTTCAATTCAAGTTAAAACTTACACTGTGATTACACTTTACCCCCTAAATAAATATTGAATTCTGCAGCACTTACAAAATCAAACAGACAGTTTGTGTGTGTCAAGTCAAGTGGGCTTTTGTTGTCATTTTAACCACATACAGTTCAGTTCACTTTAAAATGAAAAATTCCTGCTGGACCAAGCTGCTACTGTACATACAACATTATTTAACAAACATCTAAGAACTATACAACCACACAAAGATCTGTGCACAAAAGCCAACAGACCGTGCAGTTTTGCAAGTGTGTGTGTGTGTGTGTGTGTGTGTGTGTGTGTGTGTGTGTGTGTGTGTGTGTGTGTGTGTGTGTGTGTGTGTGTGGCAAAGGGAAATGATGACGTCTACATATGTGGGAAGGATGCAAATGGTGTGATCCAGTTACAGCACGCATTCTCAACAGGAACTACAGCACCAACCATCACCAACCTGGTACACGCACTCAAACACACAAACACTCTCTCTCACCTGAGCGTGCACACACACACACACACACACACACACACACACATGTGTGTGTGTATACGTACTGTATATATGTGGTTGTGTGTGTTACAGGGGAATGTGACTGTGCTCAGTACAGCACAGAATAACGGTGTGATCAGCTGCTCCTTCACATGTATGAACACAATCAGCACCACCAGGAGCTCCACCCCATCTAACAGCTACTACATCTTCCTCGCCACTGGTCCCACCAGCAACGGTATACACACACACACACACACACACACACAGTTAGTGTCAAGACAGAAAACCTCTTTTAATTTTGCCACTGTAAACACACCTGATAGGGAATTTATTCTTTTTTTTTTTTACTGAAGCACTTTACAAGAGCAGTGCTGAAATAACAATTATTTAACACAGTACTATATACTGTGTTTATGTATACAGAGTCAGCCATGTATACACACTTCAGGAAAAGAAAAACTTTTATAAATAATTTAATACTAAATTTATTGCTATATGTTCCATAATAATAATAATAATAATAATAATAATAATATACATCATACATTTTTTTTTCTTTTCCTGAGGTCTGTTGACTTTTTTTTTTTTTTTGCCAGTTTTTCTGGTGTATAGAATTGGTAAAAGAAAGCAAAAGGGGATGTTAAATATAAATAAACATGAGAATTTTACATTCAAACGATATTATTCCTAATTATTTAAATATTATTATTATTTTAAAAAGAAAATATGAGTAGAAATTATGCTCCAAGTGTTAAATTTATTACATTTAATACCGAAAATAGCTGTATTTCTATGGCACTTATTATTATTATCTAATTATTTTTTACTAAAACATCTATGCCCATGCATGGATTTACTGGCCAATAATAATAATAATAATAATAATAATAATAATAATAATAATAAACAGCAATATAAATATTTTCAGAGTTCAAAAGTATTAAATACTCTCTATATGGAAATTTACACAACATTTATAGAGAACTGTAAAACAAACATTTTTACATACCTTTTTTTTTTCTTTCTCTCCAAATTTCCATGAACGCCAAAACAACACTGCTGAGAATAAATTAGTTTGTAATGGGTATAATGACACAGGTCTGATGTGTGAGATACACTAACAATGCACATTAATTTGTTAATTTGTTCTTATTTGTTCTTGTACACATGCCTGAGTGTGCAGCGCTGAAAATAATTAAGTGAATTGTTGAGCTGAAGCAGAAATGTTTTTAATCTAAAAAACAGCTAAGAATTATTATTATTATTATTATTATTATTATTATTATTATTATTATTATTATTATTATATAAATGCAGAAGTGTGTGTCTGTTCTGACAGGTGTGGTCCAGATTCATACCACCACACCTGTAATCAGCAGCACTAAAGTGGACATCAGGAGTGTGCAGACAGTGAAGAGTCAGTCAGAGCTCGCACCCATCGTTAAAGCTCACGGTAATCATTGACCATTCACATGGATGCACATGCACATGCGCACACACTTATTTCACCAGAATAACTAATGGACAGGAGTTCTGTTGCCTCTTGATGTATATTACAGCGAACCTCCAATTGCGAATAACCCGGTTTGCGAGCATTTTGCAAGAGGAGCAAAATTTTAAAAATAAATTTTGATAAACGAACGCGTCTTGATTTGCAAGTACCAAGTATCATGTAGCACGCATGCGCTTTTTGTTTTGACGCTGAACATCACGTGATCACAACTGAGCCAATGGTTTTTCTCTCTCTCATAATGCGGAATTGTAGTTAATCGTTTTCCATGCTCGGTGTCAGTGTGGACAAAATACCTGATGCATTTTCCATCATTAATATGTAGGGTTTACATACAATAGACCATGAATGACCGCTGCTGTCATTACCTTCATTATGTAGTGTTTTAGCTCTGGGTCAGAGGTATATCGAATGCTTAACAATTCGAGTTAATTTGATTAAACTGAATTAAAATTTATAGCATACACTTTATCAACTACCCGTCCATCGTTTAGTATGATTTAGTGTATCTTACCAATTCTGTTTATCCTGCGACCATCGATGATGATATAAAATCTGGTATTTACCAAATTATGAGCAAGGTATCATAAAATCTAGGCAAATGTTTAAACTTTAAAATACATGACCAACACAACAATTCTTTATAAAGAAACAAGAATTTATTTGAACTAATCTAACGATACATGAAACTACGCTACTTGAACACACGTGCACACATACATACATACACACAAACATACCAACAGCTTGGAGGGTGAAAGTTAATGAAGTTGATCTAGTATTGTTTACTTAAATTAAAGAAAGTCACAAGAACAGAGTCTTGGGGTTAATCTTAGGGTTTAGTTATGAATTGAGCACCATTTTTCAGCAAGGTATGCAGCTTTGTTTGCTTACTTGTGTTACGTTTCGTTCTCATCCTGTGGTGAATGGAATTACGGCGATGCTCTTTGGTTGGTGCGCTGTGGTTGAAATGACGTCTTTCAGGAAAGCCCGATGGCGTTGGCGATGGTTACTGATGGCGTCGCTCTGGAACTTCTTCTGAGGGTTTCTTCGTTGCAGGACTTTGGAGTTGACTTTGGATGAGAGTGGACAAGCTGCTTCCTTGACAAAGAACCCGCGTGAACCTGCATAGACGTGTTTGTGTCAGTCCGTCCCACGGATGATTGGTCCAATCGGATGTGGTTGCGTGGTTTAGCCCTGCCTCACGAGGTTCCCGCTTTTGTGCATGCCGGATTTTCGGCTGTCATGTGGTGCTCGTCCGGTTGGAGTTTTTTTTATACATTTAATGAAGTAATTTTGCATGAGCTCTGTTCATGGTACCAATTTTCCGTGTACACCACTGTTCTTTGAATAAAACAAGCTCTCAATTGATATTAGACATCCTGTATTTTGCACACTCATTTATACCTTCAGTTAATAAAAAAGATGCTGATAATATCTTTAAATTTATGTAGAATAATCAAACATAACACACAGACATAAAACATACTAAATATATGTATATAAAATGTTGCTCTACTACACACTTTAAAGATTGTTTACATAGTGTCTCTGCCATATGCCTCTTTGTTCACTGAAAGGCATGTGGAGAAACACGGGACAATGAGGTCGCCAGTGGTTAGGGAGGGTTTTCCCCCACTCCAAGGTGTAAAACTGCCTCCTTAGTTCATCAAATTGCCAATTTACACCGTTGTATTCGAGGTCCGCTGGACTTTTATGGCTCTGAGTGCACCAGACTTCCTATCCCAGGCTTGGTTAAGTTTCTCACTTCTTGATGTCAGAGAGGCTGCCTTGTCTCAAAGGACAGATAAGATTAGCAGGATGGCGCCATGCAGAAGATCGGCTCTGGAATGTAATAGATTGATTGCCCTCTTTGGGGGCCTGCTCATCCCTACAAGTGAGTGTCTCTATCGGTAAATTGGTACTTGCGGGTGAGTGTGAAAGTCGTCCTACGCAGCAGCCAACCCCCCCCCCCCCCACCCCGCCCCTTCCTCCTTTCTTCTCTCTGGTCTCAATCACTACAGCCATGATTCTTTTCAAAGGTAAAGTGCAGGTTTATTTGGTTCACTTCAGCTTTATATTTGGTATTAATTATTTTTATATGAATATTTTTGGGTCATGAAACAAATCGTCTGAGTTTCCATTACTTCTAATTGGGGAAATCCGCTTTGATATACAAGTGTTTTGATATGCAAGCATGCTTCTGGAACAAATACTCACAATCCAAGGTTCTACTGTTTTATTACTGTGTATTAAAGTATTGTAAATCTTAATACGCTTATGGGTTTTAGAGGAAAGGGTGAAAACAAAGTCTCAAGAAAAACTAGAAAAACTTTAAGAAGGAACAGAACAAAGGAGAATTAATATGAAAATTATATACATAAAATAAATGATATTTAGGGGAAATTCCAACATACAAAACAAACAGGAAAAGAATGCCTTACTAAATGATCATCATACATACATGCATCAATAATTATGGCACTGATATCACAGGAAAGATGCAAGATGCAAATTGTATTTTTCACACATTTGTGAAACATTAATATGAATATATTGATCACCTAAAAATAAGAGAGCATAAAATGTATTAATACTAAACAAGTAAACGTTTTATAAAAAAAATTATAATAATAAAAACCTACATAAAAACATAATTCCAAAACAAGGTAAAGGAGAAACAGATCATGATAAACGAATAAAAGAAAAGGGTGAGACGAGTGCGTGTGTGTGATGTGGGTTGCAGGGTGTCTGATGTTGATTGCGTGGATGACCACGGGCAGTATGGGAATGCTCATCGCTCGCTTCCTGAAGAGGGCCGGTGCGGGCAAGAGTCTCTGCGGGAAAGACTTCTGGTTCGTGGTGAGTTTCTCTCTTTCTCTGGATGTTAGTGACTGTTCACTTACAGATGTAATACACACAGCCACAGAGACACGAAGATCCAGGGCACAGACTCGGCTCTGAATAGTGAGAGAAAAGCTCATTTACAGCTACTGTACAACAAACGTGTCCACGTGTGTGTGTTCCTCAGGCTCATGTTCTGCTGATGTTGCTCTCTGTTGCTGCGACCATCATCGCCTTTATCCTGGTATTTTCATATGCACAGGACTGGAGTGGGGTAAACACGACACACTACATATTACACAATACACATGACACACTACATACTATAGTTTACACACTAGACACACTTTTACGCACTGCACACTCTCCACATTACAAACGACACATGCTACATGAAACACTACACACTCTACATTGCACACAACACACTCATCATCTATACCGCTTTATCTTGTATTCAGGGTCACAGGGGCCTGGAGCCTATCCCAGGAGACTTAGGGCTAGAGACGGGGTACAATCCAACGCAGGGCACACACATACAGTACACATACTCACACACTACGGGCAATTTGGGAACACCAATTAACTTAACCTACGTGTCTTTGGACTGTGGGAGGAAACCCACCAAGCACAGGGAGAACATGCAAACTCCATGCACACAGAGACGGGAATCGATCCTGCCCGGGAATTGAACCCCAAACCCTGTAGGTGCAAGGCGACAGTGTTAACCACGTCATCACTGTGCCACCACACTGTTACACACCACACACTATACATTGCACACTACACATTCTATGTTAAGAAAATCTACATTACACACTACACAATACATATTATACAATACACTCTATACATTACACACTACATACTGTATATTACACACTATATATTAAGATAAGGGATGAAATTAAGCCTTATTAATCCTAAGGGAATTGCAGAAGTGTCTTACACATTATGCGCCATATATTACACACTACACTGTATATTACACACTACACACTATACATGTTACATGCTGAACGTTAAATGTTGCACCCTTCACACTATACTCTATATTACTCACAACATGAGATGTACAAGCTATACAGTATTCACTATACACTATACATTATATATTACAAAACATGATCTCTCTACCTAGTGCACACTACCGTACACACTTTGCTTTAACCATATATTGAACCTGTGTGTGTTTAGGGAGCTCATCCAGTCCTGGGCTGTCTGGTGATGATCCTCAGCCTCGCTCAGCCAATTGGGGCCATGTTCCGCTGTGGACCGCAGGATGAAAAGTGAGAGAAAGAGACTGAGATAGAGAGATATATGGATAGATGCATGGATAGGAAATGAGATGGACAGACACACAGCTGACATGTCACTCTGTTTTCCTCTACAGGAGATTTATCTTTAACTGGATTCATGCGCTCAATGCTTTAGCCATTAAAGGGTTAGCAGGTGAGAACTTCTACTCTCTCTCTCTCTCTCTCTCTCTCTCTCTCTCTTTCTCCACACCATGACCTAAACATGTTCCTCTATCTCATGGACAGTGGCAGCGATCTTCACCGGCCTCATGTTGGTCGACAGCTCGCCATCTCAGTGGTTGCCGAAGGTGATGGGTGGATTCGTGGCCTGGGAAGCGCTGCTCTTCCTCTGCCAAGATCTTTACCACAAACGCAGGGAAAAAGGTAAAAGATCCCAGACTAAACATCTCCAACACTGACAAACAAAGTCCTAATGTCACAGCACAATAAGTGTTGTTTATTTATTGTATTGCTTAGTAAACACCAGTGTAGGTTTTGCCAGTTACTAACAATGGAAATAATGCATTCTTGAGATAAGGAAAATGTTATTTGAATTATCTGATAACAGATGTATTATTATTATTATTATTATTATTATTATTATTATTATTATTATTATTATTATTATTTATTATTACAGACATAATTGCACATCATTTAAATTCTGTATCTATGAAATTGCATTATTCAAAATATATATAATTTTTTTTTATTTAATAAAAGAAAATAATTAAATCTGGTTCAAATGAAAACATTAGAGCAACGTAAAGAGAAACACAAAGAGAAAATTAAAAACGTCCATTTTTTTCAGCAACACAACACTCATTATAAATGATGCACAATAGATTCTATGTCACATCTTTCTTTCTTTTTTTCCTTTAATAAATGCACAGGATTATTAAATCGTCTTATTATTAAATATTGTATCTGTTATTGTTTATGAACTGATTAATTGAAATAGAGAAACTGGACATCATGTTGTGTTTTATAAATAAGTTATTCATGAACCTGAGTTGTTTTGTTTTTCTCCTTAGATATGGATGAAGGCGATGGTGGGGTGAGTGTGTGACATCACGTTACTCGTTGTTATGTTTTAAAGAGGTTTCATTCCATATGAAATCTTTTTGCTTTCTTTTATTATAATTAATTAGGCGTGTACAGGAGTGAAGCTGCTGATGCTGTTCTTTTTGGGAAACCTGGCGTTCCTGGTGGCTCTGCTGGTCGGAATTGGAACAGCGTAATTATGGATTTCTTAAACTTTAATTATTATCTTTTTAATGTTCAGATTTTAAACAGAAGCACAGAGTTTCTGATTCTTTCCTCAGGAATATAAACACATTTCTGTGCATTTGTGATAATGATTTAGAAACTGTTACATGTTGTTTGCTTGTTTTAAATGAAGCCAATTGTCTGATTTCATTTCCCCAAACAAAACTCCATTATACTCCATCACCTCTTACTGGTGATCTGACCAAGTTCCTATTACAACCTTGAACAAGCAGTTTTTTTTTTTTCTGTAACAGAGAGAGTTTTCTTCCTCTTACACCACCGCAACTTGTCAACAAGTACCTTATTTAGGTTTATAAAGATTAAGTCATACTTTTATTTATTCATGGTTACATTTAAAATGTTAATAACACAAGCTAATTCATCTTCTTACTTATGCAATTGCAAATATAAACATGTTTTTTCACACCAGACTCTCTACATTATCTCTGCCGTTTATATACAGTGCCGTGAATAAGTATTTGAATTGGGGCAATAATATTTTATTAGTCAGGTTTGGACAGATTTTTTCCCTTAAAAATGAAATCATCATTCAAAAACTGCATTTTGTATTTACTTTGGTTATCTTTGTGTAAAATAAAATAAAAAATAATAATAATAATCATTTAAGTGTGACACATATGCAAAAAAATTGAAAAAATCAGAAAATAAACTTGAACGCCCTTCAAACACACACACACACACACACACACACACACACACACACACACGCCGCGTGTGCACACTTTCTCCTGATACTGACCTGATACAGTCAGTTCTTTAATCAGAATGTATGGATGTGTGTGCGTGTGTGTGGGTGTGTGGGTGTGTGGGTGTGTGCGTGTGTGCGTGTGTGCGGGTGTGTGGGTGTGTGGGTGTGTGGGTGTGTGTGTGGGTGTGTGGGTGTGTGTGCGTGCGTGCGTGCGTATGAGGAAGAAACAAAGTTCCTGTTTAAATGTAAACACTTCCTGTCACAATATGATGTTGATGAGTTGTTATTTCCAGAAAGGACGATGTAAACATCTGAACTTAACTGATGTCCCTGTACATTTTCTTCTGCTTGTTTTTCCCCTATATTTTTAATTATTGAAAAAAAAAATTCCGTCTTAACTTTGTGTGAATTCTTGCATTAAACTCTATGCAATAGTAAGCTGTACTTGACTGTACTGTGTAACAATTGTTATTGCTTTTATTTAAATATATTTTTAAAAATTTCTAAATATGACCTTTAGAATGAGGCCTTTGTCATGTGATACTGTACACGCCAACTTGATTACATGCTGAATGTAATTTTTAAAAGGCTTATAGTAGTAATAATAATATGATGTTTAATGGCATGAATGAAGGAATATTTTTTTTAAGTTTATAATTAACATAATATCAGTAACAATAAAACCTATTAAAAAGTTTTTATCTACAGTATTTGTCAGGATGACATCATCAGTTGTCACTCGTACATACAGTTAACTCTAATATATTTCCCTGCTGATCGAGTCATATACTGTAATGCTTTAACATCAACAGGAACTGACTGCAGCCCGATGGCTTTAGTTCAGTCTTAGCACATGGATTCACAAGCTTATTAAGCACATTTCTGTATACGTGTACAAATTTTAAGATGCAGTCTCTAATATAAAATTCAACCAGCATTAGCTTTGATCACAGCACACGATGTGGTCCGGTTCATGTGTGAATATGATTCCTTGTGCGTCCAGTCGCACTCCTGGAATATGGCCGTGTCATAGGGAAGAAAAACTCCATAGATGTGATAACCTGATGATACACATGGCATTTTTCCATCGCTCCAAAGTTCAGTCTTTATGCTCCCTAGCAAACTGACGCCCTTTTTTTCTGATGAGTCTCACCATCACATGGTTCTCTTGTGGACACACAGCTGTTTAGTCCCAATCCAAACATAGCTATAGTTTTTTCTGTACATTTTTATCATAAAACTTTACAATAATTTGACCGTCGTGACAGGACAACCTTTATTTTGGCCCATCAGTGCTGATTGACTCACTTAATGATTTACATCAGCAGTAACTGACAGCAGCCCTCTGGGTTTAACTTCAGTAAAATTATCATTTAATGTAGTTTTTTCATCAAAAGTTATTTCTCTTTTTTTTGGCAAATCATTTAGCTTATAACTAGCATTTAAAAAGGCAGCACGGTGGTGTAGTGGTTGGCACTGTTGCCTTGCACCGCCAGGGTCCGGGTTCGATCCCCGGCCAGGTTTGATTCCCATCTCTGTGTGCATGGAGTTTGCATGTTGGCGTTGGAGGCTAATTGGTGTTTCCAAATTGCCCGTAGTGTGTGAATGAGTGAGTGAGTGAGTGAGTGAGTGTCTGTGCCCTGCGATGGATTGGCACCCTGTCCAGGGTGAACCCTGCCATGTGCCTTAAGTCTCCTGGGATAGACTCCAGGCCCCCCGTGACCCTGAATACAGGATTAAGCGTATAGATGATGAGTGAGTAGCATTTAAAAGTGAATATTATCTTCAAATTGTAAATGATAATGTTAAGCTTATAATTTGTAAACGTATCTTATATTATTTATGTAAATATTTTCTCTTGAAGAGAAACATTTATTTAAAACTAATTCAAAATTAGATAAGCAAAATTTGTTAAGCAAAAAAAAAAGTAGTATATTGTTTCATTTCAGATTTCTTCGAAAGCAAGAATGACTATTCCACCCGCAGTTAATTTCATTGGAGCTCGTGTCATGTGACAGTCAGCAGCCTGTCAAATTAGATCAGGTATCTGATGCGCTCAGATATTCTTATGTTAGCAACATTAAATAGTCTCACGCTGCAGTATTGGAGTCTTACGATCTGCCAATACCTACTTTGGTTAAAGGATGCAGGCTGCTTGTCAGTACCGCATATTGTGAAAACTACAGCAGTGGGCGGAGCTTTTTCTTACAAAGTTATAGAATAGTCTTCCATTTAATGTTCTGGTCTTTTTGTAAATAGATGAGCCTCAGGTAAAGGAGCAGATCTGGGGGACTCATGGACGTAGAGTATCTGGTGAACTGGTATGTTTAGATGCTGTCCTCCCCACTCGCATTGTTCACTCAGGTTTGTTGACGGTGAGGTGATTGGTTGCTTTACATCTCAGTTCCCCCTCATGTCTGTGTTTCCTTCTGGATCCCCCTTTTAGTGATGATGTCATAGTCAGTCCTGCCGGAGTCCCTGCTTGCACTCTGCACTAAATATACATTCACCTTATACATTGTGTGACTGTGACCAGACCTGACTGCCATCTGACCCGTCCTGGAACAATGATTTACTGCAACATGCTGCCTAAACATACAACTTAAAAACCGCTTGTGTATATGTCAACCTCAGCAGCGACCTCATTTCCCCTTTTCACTCAGCGTTCAGCATCACCGGCATTAATCACCGGCCTGATCTGGTCTGTTGTCTGTTGGTTAGATGGTTAGTTCCATGTTTTTTATGCTTAAATGGTTCATGAGTCACTGTGTGGTTTAACAAACAAAAACATTCCTCTGAAACTGCTCAGGACTGGAAATGGGAGGCAGAAAGTTCTTCATGAAGCCTGGAGAACTATTTCATAAAACTATATTACAAGTACAAGACAGTCTGGCTCTGGCTACCAGTAATGTTGTCTCATCTCAATTTGTATTGGCACCCTGTAGTATGACAGGTGCAAAGGGTTAAAAAAAAAAAAAAAAAGTCCACCTTTGGTGAAACACTGTAGTTTAACACTGAGAAAACATAATAAATCCAACTTGGAGTAAATCTAGACTAAAAAGACTAATCCTGAACCATGAAGCACATCTGTCATAAGTACTGACACCCCGGAAAATAATAGTGGACACACTGGAACGGGCAGAGGTGGAAGGTAATAGAGTACATTTACTTCCTCGCTGTACTTACTGTACGTACATGATTCATGTATCTATACTCTACTCGAGTAGTTCTATTAGAGGATATACTTCACTTCTACTCCACTAAACCCTACAACAAATATCCTCTTTTACTTCACTACATTTCTGCATTGTGTTGCTTTACATAACCACAGCATTTAACGTGGTAATTTCTCCACCTACTGTCAATCATGTGTAATTGTGTTTCCCTTGTGATGCTTAATAATGGCACAGGTGTCTGAAATCAGAAATGGCGATGTGTGTACGCATTTGTACGGGATTTGTGTACTTTTTTCTCACCACTGAGAACCGAAGCATATTTCCCAATTGAAATGTACATTATTGAGTTGATAGGAGTGTGTGTGCGACTTCCTGATTAACTGGCCCACAAATATGAAGTGAGACAGAGTCCAAATTTTATATTCTGTGTATAAACACAAGAAGCCACTGACAATTCTCCATGATGCCAGCAGAGGGCGACATTTTCAAACACTTTTCATCAAACTTTCCCTACATGATTGACATTTCTTTGCAAACACACACAAAGTCATCTCTCATGCACATAATAAACTTATCCAGAACATATCTGTCATATTATATGGAAGTGTATTTTGAGTATATTGTTTTAAAATCAGTTGTTCTCAACTCTGGTCCTGGAGAAGAACCTAAACTGCAGCATTTCGTGCTTCTTCAGCTCCCAATACTCATAGCAATATTTAAGCCAGTGTGAGAGTGTAGATGGAAAAACTAAAATGCATAATGAGAATAATTAATGAATCAATCAATAGATAGATAAGTAGGTCGCACTAAAACATCATTGAATAAACTGGTATTTGGGTAAAAGAATGACCAAGATAATTAAAATCCCAGGGATATTTACATTTTTTTTTTTGTTTATTCACTTCAAATGTTGCTGAAGAAACAGCCTGAAACAGGAGCCAATCCACTGCAGGGCACAAGCTCACATCCTATGGGCCATTTGGAAATGTCAGTTAGCCTAATCTGCATGTCTTTGGACATTCGGAGGAATCCCTGAGGAGCTCACCTGGCACGGAGAGAACATGGAGACTCCACACTCTGAGGTGGGAATCGAACCTTTTGTGTTGCAAGGCCGCAGCGCTAATCACTACACCACCAAGTTTAGGAAGACATGTCCAGAAACTTTCTGAATTGTGTGCTTTCCTGTTACTTAACAGAAGCACTTAAACTGTGGAGTTGTCAGAGTCATCATTAGTGATGGGTCGCTCATGAACGAGTGGTTCTTTTTGAACGAATCTTTAACGTGACCCAGAAGAACGAGTCGTCTCGGAGAGAGATTCGTTCATTTTCTACTGGATGCGCAAATCATCGCGAAACCGTCGTAGCTCATGTTCGGGAAACAGAATTGAACGAATTGAAATGAATCTATCAAGTCCGAGTCGTTCGTTCTTCGGTCACGTGACTCCCATAGACGCTATGAAGTGCAGCAGATTCGAAAAAACAAACGACTCGGACTAGAAGATATGATGGTGAGCTGCTCATTCTGTTTATTATATGTCCTGAGCTGCATTGTAATATTTTCACTACTGCGTACGTACGTAGACGTGTTGGGGGTCTGTTTAATGAAATTGTAACATTTTATTTTATTTCTGATCCAACGAATGAAATGAACTAAATGACTCAAAAAAAGATTCGTTCATTTTGATGAACGAGATTCAAAGAACCGAGTCACTAAAATGATTCAAACTTCCGTCACTATCCGTCACTTAGGGCAGACTTTTATGATGACACTGTAGTATGACTGTATTTACCGAATAATTGGTCAGCTAATGACTTCGTTTAGGCTTTGTTGGCAAATAATATGTTTTAAATAACTGGAAACTAATCCAGGACCTGAAGGGCTAAAATCAAGCTTAAGATTAGTGAAAATGTCACTAACAATGGAAAGTCTTCTTATATACACTGTAGATGTGAAGGTGTAGCAGCAGACGAGAGAGTGGAAAGAGATTATTTACAGCTAGTAATCAGTCACAGATGTTGTTTGGAATGTAATTAATATTTAATAAATGAAGGATTACAGTGTGAGTGTTGATGCTGTTATTGTGTATCTCGATGTTGTTTTGCTTGGATAGTTCTTGTGTAAGCTTTCCTCTGTGACTTCTGTGATGCATGTTTTTCCTCACATCTCGCCCACACACACACACACACACACACACACACACACACACACACACACACACACACACACACACACCGTCCAGAGGGACTCGTAACTGAAGGAAATATGAAGCTGCGTGTCGCCCTCAGCTTGGAGTGATCCAATTAGCACATAATCACACCTCCTGTGCACAGAGTTCCCCTAAAGCACTGTGCAAAGAACACACACACACACACACACACACACACACACACACACACACACACAGTATACACACACTGTCCACTTTAATAGGAACACATACTCATTTATGCTATGAGCCAATCGTGTGGCAGCAGCACAATGAACACAATCATGCAGGTCGAGCTCAAGAGCTGCAGTCCATCTTCACCTCTGTCATCAATATGAAGAACATGTGTAATATTCTACCCTGGTGAGGTTGTAGGTGCCAGTTTATGTTTCAGAAACTGCTGATTTCTTTAGATTGTCTCTAGATAGACTAGTTAGTGTCACACCCGTCAGCCAACAACAGCAAATCCAGACGCACTGAAAACAGAACGCTGTGGCGTCAGGTTCCTGTCGCTCCGTCAGGAGTGGAACCTGATTTGGTCTTCTGCTGTTGTAGCTCGTCCATCTCAAGGTTTGCTGTTTTGTATATACAGAGGTCAACCCAACTTGGCCGTTTCCTTCTGGCCTCTCACCCACAAAAATGGGAACAGTGCTGAAAATAAAATACATAAGACTTACTATGACAAGAACCGCTAGACCTTTACTTAGATAAGGTAAGTTAGGACTCGAGGCAAGGATCTCAGTTAGGGATGAATCAATGCCACAACATTCGCAACAGGTTTCTTTCAGTGTAATTTTTTTCAGTGGGAGATAATTACTCTTTGACGTGTCATTAAAAGCTCTTGCTATCTTCATAAGACCTGATTTAATGGTTTCTTAAACCTGAAGCTGGACTTTTAACATGACTTAGCATCAGTATGCTATAGCACCAGATGTCCAGCAGAGGTCACACTCCACTCAGTAATGGCTGAAGAAGACAACGACCACCTTGTCAGTTAAACACTGCAGTGAAAGACTTTAATGTAAATATTTACTTACCTTTCACTTTGAGATCACTCAGGTTTGTTGACAGTGATGTGATTGGTTGCTTTACATCCCAGTTCACCCTCATGTCTGTGTTTTCCATTTGCAGCTAATAAATATTGTGCAGAAATGCAGCTGCTGGTTGGTGTGATAAAGTGCTGGATGGTTGTAGGCCAGTGTGTTTGTGCATGTGTTTGTGTCAGTCCAGGCATATTTTATTGAGATGTTTATCTTGTGGTTGTTCTCTGGGTTGTAGGATGGAGCCTCCATGGACAGAAGTCAACTCAGTTGAATTGGGATCCTGGGGAATTTGGAGGCAGGTTTGGCCCCTTGCACTGGCTGCTCTGATGCCTTTCTCTAGTGGCCACCTTTTTATGTTTTTCGTGATGTTTGCTGCATTGACCTTTCTGCGGGATAGGACTGGAGGGGCTGGCCTTTGGTCCTAGCGGGCGTAGGTGAGCCTTGAGTGCTCATCGTCCTTTCACCATGTTGAAATTATTAGGTTAATTAATGTTTTGTGGTGCTAATGTTATGGCTGATCGGTGTAAACTATTGTCAGAGTTGCTTTTATAAAAAAACTAACCAGCACCATCAGTTACCATTCAGAAACCCTGTGGTATAAAATTAAATAAAAAATAGTTCATAGTATTTAGACATTGTAAAAGTGCACACACATAGAGGATATGTGCATGCGGCCGGAGGAGAATAATTACTCTGCATTCTTAATATTTTGCACATGCTAGTCATTACTAAGCACTACTCATTTTCATTTTCACTCTCCTTCAAATAATTGCGATTTGTTCATTGGCACAAAATACAAATTCTCACAAATGAGCAGAACAAATACAAAATAAATTGTACCAGCAGTTATGAAAGTAAAAATTATACAGATCGATTACTGCAATCATGTCATATGACTTGTGAATGACATGGTGTTGACTGTGTCTTTACTGGAGATTATAAGAAACGGAAACCAATTGAGTTCATCTCTTGATCAAACCTCAAACTCTCTTTTTGTTGCTGTAATTCTTGCTGGTGATCATTATTCCAGTTCTATAGGGAGACAGGAGGAAAGAAAATACAGTCTTGTTTGAATTGCAAATATTAAAAGGCCATTAATCCGGAGTGGAAATATTTAATTACATGATGTTCCATTAATCGAACAGCGAGATTCCTGGCCTGTTAGTGCACAGCAGGGTATGATGAGCCTGTTTAAAGCACAATCTGCAGAATGGAAACGCTAATGCCTGTCAAAACACTGCAGCAGAGGCTTTATCCTGGCTACTTAGGTGGCCATTTCCCTGAAAGCCTGCTGGAGATTGCTTTCAAATGATCTTCCACATAAATGTCTAGCAGGCAGCTTGCAGTGAGCAGACTATGAGGATGAGTAACCCTCAGGAGAGCATTAATGATCTCTTCAATTGCACGTTTATTCACAAACATTATCCTATTCATATGAACCAAATTGAAATGAAACTTGTGATGTCGGTGGTATAAAATATCAAGTGCGTACTTATGATTTCTTGCCATAGACACAGAGTACAATCATTGTTTGTAAGCCTTAGAGCTGGGGGTTTACAGAAACATCAGCATGATCACACCACCTTCACTCATAACTGAAAGGATTTTCACCTCATCTTAGTTAATAGTAATTATTAAAGATGCATCCAGAACTGTTAAGAAACTCAACAACCAGAGACTTGTGGTTAACCCTAACCCTAACCCTAACCCTAACCCACATTCAAGGTAAACTGTAACTTATGTTAGCATTGATGATGACGACGACGATGATGATGATGATGATGAGGATAATGATGATGAGTAGATAGATATGGAGTTAATTGATGTTTTTGTGTGAATTGTTTCATACTAGCATTAGTATTCACTGTTTGTGGGAATAGAGTTGGTATACAGAGTTAAAGAGACCTTTGGTTTCAGGTCCTCCAAAAATAGTGAGTTCTGACCAATGTACAGACAAAACCTTTCTTTTATTTACATAGATTTAAAATTACAAAGTGATTAAACTGTGGTAGTAAACCTTTTAGCATGTAGCACTCTTTTGCTAGCATTAGCTAGGTGTATTATAGCTAATAGGTGGCTAACACTTGTAGCTAGACTAATGAGTGTTTTTGTTTATTTGCTTTTATGTTTTAGTAGACAGTACAGTCATCATCAGGGGAAGAACAAAACAAAATACAAGTTTCTTCACGCTACTGCAACTGTAGTGTTCCATAACACATCATGAAGTGTTCCACTGAGCCAATTCCACTGTTCTCATTGTAATGAATTTAAAAGTGCCCTGTGTGTCCAGAGTGTAAGAACTACCCATTAAATTATACTGCGTGGCCCAAAAATGTTTAATAGTGAAAGTAAGAGCATTTCTGCACCACACACACACACACACACACACACACACACACACAAACAGCTGTGTGTCCATAAGAAAACTCATCAGATACAAGTCTTCAGTTTGTTAGGGAACGTAAAGACTGGACTTTGGAGCAATGGACAAAGGTCATGTGACCTGATGAGTCCAGACTGACCCTATTCCAGAGTGATGGGCGTGTCAGGGTAAGAAGGGAGGAGCATGAAGCGATGCTCCCATCATGCATAGTGTCCACTGTACGAGCCTCTGGAGACAGTGTTATGATCTGGGGTCGCTTCAGTCGCTCAGGTCGAGACTCAGCAACGCTATGTGGAAATAAAATGAAGTCACATGACCACCTGAATGTACTGAATCACCAGCACATCACTTCTATGGACAAACACAGAAACACCGTTTTAACAAGGAAAAAAGAAATCTCTCTGACCTGGCGTGAGCGCATACTAAGGGAATCACTGCTGTAAAGTAAAAAAACAAGAAAACAAATAAACCAGCACCTTACCTTTGAAAAGAATCGCGACAGAGCAGAGTTTCTGTGTGTTTGTGAAGCCGGGGAGGGGGTGAAAAGGCGAAAGAGCGTCTGTGCGTGTGTGTGTGTCGGCGTCAAATTGCGCGCACACTCATAAGAGACGAGCAGAGTTTCTGTGTGTTTGCGAAGCCGTGGGGGGAGGGGGGGAGGGTGTAAAGTGAGAGAGTGACGCTCGGTGTCAAACTAAGAGTCGCATGTGTGATACATGATACTCGGCGCTCGTAAATTAATACTTGCTCAGTTTCCGATTAAACATTTATTAAAAATCTTTGCTCGGTTTGCGGAACACTCGTAAACACGTTACTCGCAATCCAAGGTTCCACTGTACATTAAATTATAAGCAGATATATACAGATGTCTCCACAAGCACTAACCCAAAAATGAGCTTTTTAAGTACTCATGATTCAGTTCATATAAGCATTAATTCAGTTCATATAAGCCTAACACTGATACACACTTCCTTTCTCATGCCTCAAGCATTTACAATTAATTAGCCTAACTATCAAGATTCTAAATAAATGAAAACAAAACAACTGAAAAATGTAAATTATATTGTGCTTTTTATCAAGAACCAACATTTAGCTTCACCACTTCCTCTTATTAGTTTGTTCAGTCGCAGAGGGCTCCGAGTTACAGTAGTTAGGAGTGTTCACATATGTGCAGGTAATCCTGACTAATCACTCATGTTGAGGGCTGAAAGAGGCCAAGCCGAAAAACAAGAAGTTAAAGAAGTTAGATGAAATGCAATCTGTATGATCTAATAGAGTACCAGCATATGCTTCTGAATCCAGAAGGCAACTTTACAAGGAAACATTTGATTCATTCTAGGCTTGATGCCATTCCTCCTCCAACCTCTGCCAATGAGTGGGCAGCATTTTTATATTTCACTCAACGCCTATGATTGTGTCAGAGAATCACATATTATTTGGATGCAAACTTATTAAAAGAGATCAAAGCAGATTATTCAAAAGGGAAAGCAAATAGAACACTCCAGGCTCTCAATAACCTTGTGATCTACAGTATACAAACCTGAAAGGAGATGTCAGATCACACTGTGTCTAAGTTATTTAAAATTGTTGCCTTGATTTGTAATAGGTGTGTGTGTGTGTGTGTGTGTGTGTGTGTGTGTGTGTGTGTGTGTGTGTGTGTGTGTGTGTGTGTGTGTGTGATTAGCAATCATGAATCTGTGATATAAATACTATGATCAGGCAAGGTGTTAAGAAATCTATTGCTAAAAGGATTTTGCTGATTAAAACAATCAGCCTTTATGTTGCTGATGTTATGTAGACACCTACTTCAACACAACTTCTGCTGTCCCTTACATTTAACATTAAAGGCAGTCCTAACCACAAACAGTTCAGAATATTCCCATGACTCACGTCGCTTGGTGTTCCAAGAAGACCTTTGAGTGAATGGCATGTGTCAAGGGAAGATAAACAACGATAGTAAAATGCCGTGCCTATAAATACAGTGTGCAAAAGGTCTGGAATTCTGCTTGCAGCTTTTCTATATTTCAACTGAGCCAAGAATCAGATAAAAAAAATGCTCGTGTTTTGTCCGGACCAACTGAATCAACATCACTCTACAGAATATTGAAATCACTTTTGGTGACCATTTTTGAAATTTTTTTCATCTTCAGTAAGCACTTTATTCTGATCAGGGTCATCTTGAATCTCTCAAGAAGAGAACTTACCTTGGAACAAACAATAGTCCAGGTCTTGAGAAACTGTATCAATTACTAAGTGAATGGCTATTGATAAATCTGTTGTACTGGACTTGATTAGTTGTGTATGGACGAGCAGAGTGAATTCAAAGTGGTTTAAAACATCAATAGGACACTACATGTTAAATATTGTAAAATTGTCTCATGAAAATTTTATTGATAATTAGACTTTAAACAGCACTTGGCAGACAACCCTTCCAGTGTGGCTTACCTTTACCTCAATATACATCTAAGGAAAGCTGGGGCAGTGCCGGGGTTTGAACCTGTGGCTTTCTGACCAGTAAGCTCATGTCTTAACCATTGAACTACTCCAGTCCATGTTCCTACTCTATAGGCCTATGTAGGAAGTTAGTCCTACAGATAGGAGAATATCAGATGAAAATGAATCCCAGAAAAACTGAAATTCTGTTAATCCCAAATGATCACCCTAGGTCACAATCTTATTATCTATGTGGACAATTGAATGATCTCACCTACATTGGGGTAACCATGAACAAATCAACATTACCCCATTGTTACACTTCCTCCATTGGCTTCGTGTAGGCATGCATCAAGACAGTTCTTTATTCTGCCATTTTGGTGGTGTAGTGAACTTAGTAATGACTGAGTCACTGGCAGTCTTCAAATACAGTCTAGAGATGTACTGTTTCCTTAAGTATACATGTTATGACCTTATACTTGTATACTTGTAAGTATATATGTTTCTGTATTTTCATTCCATTTATGTGCCTCTATTTGTGAAGCAATGGATGTGCCATTTTCTCTATTTTATGTCCAGCCCATTTCATTGTGCGGTGTTCCTGTCATCTATTGGATGGTATTCACTATAAACCCAGTACCTTCATCTCTGACTGCTTGGACATAGGACCAGGTAGACTACATAAACTATGGATAATTTGTTTAATAATAGTTTGGTTATTTGTTATTCTTTGTAAATATATTCTGTAAATATCATGTAAACAGTGGTTTAGTTGGTTCGTGCAATTTGATTTACATACACCTGGTTTTTGCTTAGTAAGTAAGTAATGGAAAAGAGATAGACTATTTGACTGATTGTTATCAGTATGTAGATTTAAACAGTGATTTTTCTGCATGTTGACTAGTGGAGTTTGGTGTCCCACAGGGTTCGGTTTTAGGCCCACTTTAGGCTTTTTCTCTTTACATGCTTCCTTTGGGCAACATAATTCGTAAGCATGATATTAATTTTCACTGTTATGCTGACGACACACAGTTATATGTCTCAGCAAAAACAGATGAAAGAAAACAACTTGCTAAAGTTGAGCAATGTGTAAAGGATATAAGAGACTGGATGCTAACTAACTTCCTTCTGCTTAATCCTGATGAGACAGAAGTTCTAGTCATAGGACCGCATGCAGCTAAAAGCAAGATTTTAGATCATGCTGTAACTTTCTGTTCTATCTAGTGTAACAGTAAAAGACCTTGGTGTAATTATAGATTCTAGTCTTTCATTTGAAACTCATGTAGACAATATCACCAGGATAGCATTCTTTCACCTCAGAAATATTGCCAAGTTAAGGAATATATTGTCACTAAACGATGCAGAAAAACTAGTTCATGCTTTTATCACCTCAAGGTTGGACTATTGCAACGCTATACTGTCTGGTTGTTCAACTAGATGCATAAACAAGCTTCAATTAGTCCAGAACCAGAAGATATGAGCATGTCATCCCTATCTTATCTTCACTTAATTGGCTCCCTGTGAAATTCCGCATTGATTTTAAAATACTACTTTTGACGTATGAAGCATTAAATGGTGTCGCGCCGCAGTATCTGAGTGAACTGCTAGTGTCTTACGATCCGCTACGCCTACTTCGATCAAAGGATGCAGGCTGCCTGTCAGTACCACGTCTTATGAAAACTACAGCAGGGGCGGAGCTTTTTCTTACGAAGCCCCAAAGTTATCGAATAGCCTTCCAAATAGTGTTCGGGACTCAGACACAGTCTTAGTGTTTAAGTCTAGGCTAAAAACCTATTTATTTAACCTATTTGTGAGTAGATTTGCCTTATAGGTTTTCCTACAAGGAAAGTTTTCCTAAATTTCCTACAAGTCTACCTGAGCCCCCAATTACTACCTGGACTCCATATTAACATCAATTAACAGCTATTAACAACTATTATACTGAACTGCCTGCCACTCAACAGTATGAATGCAGATCAATTCCGGCTTTCTGTTTCACCCAGATGAGGATGGGTTCCCTGTTGATTCCGGTCCCTCTCAAGGTTTCTTCCTACTGCCATCTCAGGGAGTTTTTCCTTGCCACTCTTGCCATCGGCCTGCTCATCAGCGAATATCTGACCATTTTTTGATTCATGCACATTCACATTTCATACAAACTTAAACACTTCTTTTGATTGTGTAAAGCTGCTTTGCGACGAAAATTGTTAAAAGCGCTATACAAATAAAAATTTAATTGAATTGAATATAAAAGGAAGTGCTGTATTTTTATTTGTTTATTTTTGCATAGTGTTGGCACATCACTTAGGTATTACTTGTTCACAATAAACTTCAAGCAAATGCATCATTGCATTTGCATTTTTATTTATTTTTGTATGTTACAGCCCGACCTAGACCGGCTCAGAACACACACAACCAAAAACCAGATTCTTTAGACTGATCATACTTTTGGTATGAGATATTTATGGATAGACTTCGACTACAAAACACTTCTGCAAGTTGCTCTGGATATAGAGGGTGTCTGCCAAATGCTGTAAATGTAAATGCACATTTTTACCACCTCACTGATCGCTCCCACATAATTCCAAACTACTTTAAACACTCCACTATTATTGCTGTGCCAAAAAATTGAACTACCCCAGTTAATGACTACTGACCTGTCAAACAACACCAACAGCCATAGAATACCTAGAAAAGCTTCCAACATCATCACTGCAGAGTCTATAAACCGCTTAAGTTTGGTTAGGGCTGTGAACAATTTACAATTTGGTCATTTGGCAGATGCCTGGATCCAAAGCAATTTATTATAGTGTTTCAAAGGTGCTATGTGATCTTTTTTTTTTTTAATCAGGTTAACCTACAATTTAGAGGTCTCTAAAATGTATATGTTAATGTTTTAGCTGAAATATCTTTCAGGTCAGGTATTCTAGCTTCCCTGAAGTTTTACTCATGTTCGTTGACATATTGTCACTGCAGAAAAGCGCACTGAGACGGCTCTCACCTCAGTACAGGATCTTGCGGTATGATGCTTTTTGCATGAGGTAACTCACCAAATCCCTCACTGACCGCTGAACAAGGGCACTACTTGGTGTGTGTGAGACAAGGGATTGTACATCCTCCATAGACCTGCTAAATAGGATTCAATCCTTAAACCCAGAAGTTAACAGAGATGATATTCTAAAGTAAAATCTGTGCAAGTACAAAGTTAATCAAACAAATAAAAGTTTCTCATGACTGTCCACCACCTCCGGGGTATATCCTCCTCACCTTTTGGCTGCATACAGTAGTACCAGTAAGAATTTAACTACTTTCATACCTTTAAATCACACTAACTGTCAGTTCTAACTTTGATGTGCTGATATTCATGTTCGAAAGTTAGTACCCCCTCTTTTTACTCTATATTTCTGTGTATAAATACATAAGAAAAATAATCTTAATATTAGTAGATTTTTAAAAAATAATCTTTTTTTTCCTCCATACTATTAATTATTTAACACAAATAAGATCAAAAAGAAGGGGGATAAAAACATGGGCAATACTAAATAAGAATGTTGAAGAGCTGATGTGACTTGTAGCCTAGTACCTAGTACCTAGTGTTGCCTTCTGCTGCTGTAGAACTCCTGCTTCAAGGTTCACATGTCGTGCCATCAGCAATGCCATATGTCCGTTCCCTGCCCTCACAGGATATTTTCTCTTTTTCAGAACATTCTCTAGACAAACCCTAGAGATGGTTGTGTGTGTGAAAATCCCAGTAGTTCAGCAGTTTCCCAGCAGTGGGAAAGACCCAGACCATCCCCTCCGGCATCAACAACCAAGCCACAAGTCTCCCTTCAGCAGGTCTTGACCATGTCTACATGCATAAATGTGTTGAGTTGCTGCCATGTGATTGGTCGATTAGATACTTGCATTAATGAGCAGTTGAACAGGTGTTGAACTAATGAAGTGGCTGGTGAGTATATGCTTATCGTAGGTGTCTGAGTAAAATAAACAATTTTTAAAGCATTTTGTCTTACAATACTAGACCTGACGAGTTTATTTCTCAAAAGATGATAGCTTTTTATTTTAACATATATACACATATATTTATATATTTAGACAGTGAATACAATGTTTTATAAACCGCAGTTGTAGGAAAAGCATTTAGTCAGCAACATCTAGCAAAGATGGACACGGGGGAAGGAAAGGATCTGAGATAGAACTGCTGGGTCACCATGGTCACAAAGAAAAGAAAAAAAGAAAAAAAAAAGTAGTGCAACTTTGATGAATAATGACATCATCTGCTCACCCTTTGTTGGAAAAAAAAAAAAAGTATAATATTTCACATCACTTAAATACACACTCCAGGCTCTAATGAACAGGAAGGAAATTTGAACACTAAAAAACATAACTTTTTTTAATTGATACCCGAGTTGACATTTTGTTAATTTGATATTGATATTTTACATCAGAGTAACATGGCACAAGCATGAGAATTACAATCACAAACTCCATCATCATCATCATCATCATCATCATCAGCAGCAGCAGCAGCAGCTCAACCATCAGTGAATATCTACACATTGGCACATTCAAGTCTTCAGACTCGTTCTACACATCTTGTAGAAAAAAAAAATCATCCTGCTGAATGTCAGAAGGCAGGAAGGTTTGTGGATGGCTACTGCTGCCAGCAGTCAGTTAACCAGAACAACCTGTCACTCAAAGTTGTGGACAGATTGGAGACCACCTTCTCTGCCTTATTGACCCTGGACGTCTTCAGTTAACAGAGCAGCAGTAGACACTGAGAAGAATGTGTCCGGTCCCCAAAAGGAAGAAAAAAAAAAAAACATTCTGTACACCAGGTTAAAATGGAAAAAAACAAACAAACAGGGAAACCATATTAAAGGACTTAAATGAACAGGTTGCATATTGTCTGGTAAAAGGAGCTGGCTTTGTGCTTGGGACATGTTGTGGAGTGAAAAGGGGGCATTAACCCTCATCTTCACTCTCCTCTTCAAGATCTTCTTCAAAAATGTTCTCAGGTTGCCTGAAACACTCTTCAAAAAAGTTGATCAGGGACTGGCTGAGGTGCTGCCTTGTTGTCTCGCTGTGGAGGAAGTGACCTTCATCTGGATAGATCTGGATAATCACAGGGTAAGAACCATATTATCAGCACCAATATCACCACATATAGTGTTATTTAGCTTCAAGTCAGCATGCTAAAAGGATGCTAATGTAATTTTCAATAATTATTATAAATATTTTTTGTCAATATGGAATATAAGACAATATCAAGCCATCGCTCACAACAAAATAAACTGCATTTTGTTCTAAATTTAATCATTTTTAGCATGAGCTTAGCAAATAATAAATAATAATTGTATTTTAATCCATAATTTAGACAACACAGTTACACTTTAACATGAATAATACAATCATGAATAAATACCACATTAGGAATTTTTTTTTTCTTTCTTTTCAGTAAATCTGGATGATGCAACGTCCTGTTGAAGACACGCTGGACGTCCCAAACGTTTTGTAGGAGTGAATGCTTTCACCAAATTTCAAATTGTCTTCTTGATGATCCAGATTAATAATGTCCACTACTAACAGAAGGTGAAAGTGCTCAGCTTTCCCAGACGAAACAGTCATTTCTCATTTGTTGTTCTTGACCATGACCTACATGACACAATCTTACTCATTAGCATGCTATTAGCCAAGGGGAGCAGCCCTGCACAGATACGGTCACAACCTTCTTGTGGAAAATCCAACCTTAATTAGATATTTAACATTTAACAAGCAAGCAAGAGTGAGACGATTTGGAGAGGCATGACTATATGACTCACGCCACACTGGTAATACACTGACAAATATTTATGTCAAGATAAAAGATAAACTTTTGAACACAAGTGAATGGTTCTTTTCAACAAACTACAGTATGTGCATGTGAAAAAGGATGAATAGTTAATGTATAAAAACTATTTTAAAAATACAGACTATATAATCTATATAGTTACAAGTACACCTGGACAGGGTGCCAATTTATAACAGGGCAAACACATACACACACACATAATACAGGCAATTTGGGACCACCAATTAGCCTAATCTGCAGGTCTTTGGACTATGGGTGGAAGCACGAGGACCCGAAGGAAATCCACCAAGCACTGGGAGAACATACAAATCCAAGCACACAGAGACAGGAATCGAATCTGGCTGGGAATCGAACCCGGCTACTGGAGGGGTAAGGTGACAGTGCTAACCACTACACCACCATGCTGCCCCCAGTAAAAAATCACTTTAATATTACCATTTAAAGAATTTCATTATCATAGACAGTATCATGCCTTTTAATAGTTTTAGAAATTATCCCAATATGAGTGCAAGAGGACATATTTGTTCATTTATTACATTTTCCTTTAAAGTGAATTTTGATTGTAAATTCATCTATCACCTTTTCTTTGTAATGACAAACACATAGACATTACTTTGGATTAGTTTAACACTTTAACTGGGAGACACTGATCAGCTGATCATCTAGTTACATTGAGAATCATGTCACCTGCATACGCTTAGCAACTGATTTCTTTACAGGCTTAATTGTTTAAGCACAATCAGAAGAATAAAGGGCCTAATATTGAGCCCTGTGGCAAACCTAGTTGACAAGGGTTGATTTCACATTATTACTTTTAACACACTGTTGCATAAATTGTTACACCAATGGTGTATACCAGCTTCAAGCTCAGAGTATCACATCTAAGAATACTGCTCCTAGGCCTTTGCCTTCATCCCAAGTACTTTTTATGGTTTCTGTAAAGTGGCACACAGCTATTTTTTTTACAGATCTTGATAGAAATCGAAATTGTTTGGGATTTAAACATTGATTTATTCCACATAATCCATGAAATATTCAGTTTTGTGGGCGTTTGAGATTGCTGTTGGTATAACTGAAATCTGTGAATACATAAATATAACTCACCAGGTTTTTCAGACATACACTACATTGCCAAACGTATCTGCTCGCCTGCCTTCACATGCATATGAACTTCAGTAACATCCAAAATCTTAATCCATAGGGTTTAATATGATGTTGGCCCCGCCCCCTTCACAGCTATAACAGCTTCAACTCTTCAAGGAAGGCTTTCCATAAGGTTTAGGAGTGTGTTTATGCAAATCTTTGACCATGTTTTATCAGGTTAGGGTCAGAACTCTGGCAGGCCTTTAAAGTTTTCGTTTACATACGAAACTCGCGCACCCATGTCTTTATGGACTTTGCTTTGTACACTGGTGCGCAGTCATGTTGGAACTGGTGTGGAGTTGTTTTTCAGGACTTGGGCTCAGTCCCTTACTTCCAGTGAAAGGAACTTTGTGGGGAGCATAAAATTGTCCAAAATGTCTTGATATGTTGAAGCATTAAGAGATCCTTTCCCTGTGGGAACAGTTTTGGGGATGGTCCCTTCCTGTTCCAATATGACTGCGCACCAGTACACAAAGCAAGGTGCAGAAAGACATGGATGAGCGAGATTGGTGTTGAAGATATGTATCACCTTGACCAGTGATTATGATTGTGATTGTTTAAATGTTTTATTAGTTGATGCAGTTAAGGCCAAAGACCATGAAGTTCCAACTGCAAAAATATCAACAACAACAACAAAAAAAAAGCAGCAGCAGAAACGTGGTCAAAATTTTAAAATGTGCATTTATCAAGATCACATTACTCCCTAGATGCCTGCCTGGTTGGTACTCGATGTGTCCACAATGTTGTCACAAATTTTCTATCACACACATGATCATACACTCACCAGGTCAAATGAGATCAAACTGAGTTATTATTATGTTCAATCAGATTGCACATTGCTCGTGCAACGCACTTATCACACACCTACTACAATGACATTGTCTGAAGACTTGGTATTAAAACAGCATATGACAGGCTCAGTGCTTTTCACCCCAAAGTAACTCTGTGAGGAATTTAATTTAGTATTTATACTAAATTCTCTGAACGTTACATGGACATGCTGATAACCTGCTGCCATAAACATGGTAAACACTACAAGAACATATTATGAACTTAATGCAGTATTCTACACCATGACACGGACCATTGTCATAGCACGAGCTTGTAGAAGGTGATGTGAGACCTTAATAAAGCCCCTAAGAAGGTGTTGGTTACACTGTTAACTGCTCAGTGCCTCATTAACGCATCCTTATTAAGTTCTCCCTGCATCAAGCTTTAATCTCACCAGATTTATTAGAAACATGTCTAAAAAAAAAAAATTGTAAAGCAGCTACACATCAAGGGAGACAATACTATGACCTTACTGGTTTGTAATGCAGTCCTGCCAAGCTGTACAACTTTGTGTTGTTTGTTTGTTTGTTCGTGAAGATCACAGTAAATATAAATATTATGAGAGGACCGGTTATAAATAACCAACATTTAAACCTAATCTATTTTAGGTAAACACACCATTTTTTTTTTAAATTAAGCATTCTTACCTAAAAGTATCCAATGTAATCATAAAGCAATTAAAACTATAAGTGTAGCTATACTTAAAACTACAGTGCTGCAATAGCTTATGGGTTTTGTTTCATCATCCCAGATTGACTTACTATTAAATAAAAGTATTTCCTTTTTGTTCACTACAGTACATGCAACAGAACCACGAGTTCCTTCAGCAGTATATAGTGCTATTGACTTATTTAAAGTTCATTCCACTTCAGACAGATTGCATTGTTCCTGTAAGTGTACTTATTCAAACATCATGAGAAAGGAAGGACTGAAAATCCTTTTTCGCTAAAAGACACTCTCCATGATTTCCTCTTGTTATTCAGACAAAAGTCCACTTTTTCTATCACAGCTACAGTATTTTTTGAATTGTGTTGTTCCAACTATGATTGTATCCTTGAGTTTTGTGCACGGCCAGTGGAAACTTTTCAGACTGTTCCCACTGCAGACATCCTACAGAGCACAAACTAACAGGACCATCAAAACATAATCTTTTTCCTTTGGGCTTTGTTTGCCTTTCCTTGTTGTTGATCATTTTGCCAGCAGGTCGAATAACGTCCATGGCATCCATTTTTATAGATGTTCCGTTGTGTTGTGTTATATGTAATCATGGGTGCAACATGGACAGGAATGACTGGTGTTTCATCCTCAGTCACAATCAAACGTTGTCCAAATGAAATACGTAGAAAAAACATCCCTTCTGTTTTGTAGTTTTTGTTTTGCAGCATTATTTCCTTTTTATTTTGAAAACGTTCTGTGGAGAGTGATGGGAAGGGTTAGGGAACACCTGCAAAAGTACTCCTCTTGCCCCGGGCCAGGAGCAACCTCCCACTCAGTGTGCTCCACAATGCAATGACCGTCAGATGAAGCAGGTGGAAGTGACTACTCATGATGAGCTTGTACAGTATCCTCATCTCCTTCACCATCTCCAATGTGTCCATCCTGGAACCCTCTTTTGATTTGTCCAGCTCTATTGATGACATTTTTTGAGTTTGTTTACATGATGGAAATAACAGACTCCTTGAGTTTTGTAACAGCTGACTCTGCACTGCAATCAACCTTAGCTTTCTAAAGGAAAAAAAAACAAAAAACAGTGTCTCTTTATGTACAGCCTGTAGACATTCCTGTCTTTCGTACCTTAAGTGAACATCAAGCTACCTTCTCCACTTTGATGTTCTGATCCTCGGTGGTGAGTGGAGCTGCAGCAGATTCCATTTTAAGTAAATCCTCCAAATTTCCTTTATCTTGCCGGTATTAATCTGAACAAGGTTGCTCTACACCATGATTTTGCTAATCAGCCTTCGGAACTATTTCTCGATCTCTTTACTATTACAGCCCACAGTAATAGTGCTAACATCTGAGAACTTCTCCATATGATACGTTTCAGAGTCATGCCTGAAATCAGAGGTGTAAATTGTAAACAGGACGGGTGCAGGAACGTTCTGCTGTCAAATGCCCAAATGCAGATGTAATATCAGTGCTGCAGGTATTTCCTCATTCAGCTTTCCTGAACCCCCCTCACTGGATTTCAGATGTCTTCTGAAATAAATGAATGGACCTTTTCCAGTTTCAGGCCCTTGTCGTAGATGTAATGTAGGGCTTTTTACAGCTTCACTGTTTTTACAGCTTCACTGTTTTTACAGCTTCACTGTATGGGCCAAAATATACAATACTAAGAAAGATGAACAATATTATCTTGCTGTCATCCATGAGTTTATTTCTCCTGAAAGAAACTAATATAATATAATATAATATAATATAATATAATATAATATAATATAATATAATATAATATAATATAATATAATATAAGCACACAGTGTGCGTTATGTAAGTATTCAGAGGGTGTGTTCACTGCTTTGCTGTAGATGCAGATTTTCAAATATATCCCGAAGCAAAGGTTGCTGCAGACTCCTGCAAAAGGAGACGATTTGCTCGCGTCATGCAGACGCAGTTCTTGGCAGATCTTTACAGTTGAACACTTTCTGCTTGAACATTCCCCACATTTAAGCATCAGGTGGTGTAAAATGGGACTGATATGGGAAGTAATATGTTCTGCCATCTTTTTCAAGCTCGGCCCCAGTTTACAACCGCTTGCATATGAGCAGAAATAATACTCCACTATAAATACTTTTTCCTCCTTTAAAATACCCATTTCCAACAACAACTGTGCAACAACTTTCTTTTCACTAATGGGAAGCCGTGCGGGTGGAGCTATTCTTCGTCAGCAAACACACACATGCATTCGAGATGCATAAGTTTCAGTTACGTATATTTTGGCGCATACTGTACATTAGCACTGAAATGATTAGGGTCTTTTTTCACCTGTTGAGGTGTGATCTACAGATATTGGGGAGAAAAGGAGGAAGAGGGCAGCAGTCACGGGTGTGAATTGTGTTAGTTGATATGACTATTATCAAAAGGACGTCTATGTGGCTGCTGGGTGCAGAGCAAGTTAAAGCCTGAGATCTTTTTCATCCCATTCCCCAACTATTTCACACCTTCTCCATGCTGCCCCTCCTTATGTTATTCTCCGTTTTCTTTTTGTAGTCATCGTTATGGTCTTTGCTTTTAACCGTCAGGTCCTCATGTATTTTTCCCCTATATGTTATTCCCATCACTCACGTTGAAGATCATATTCTTCTCATTCAGTAAGACAGTCAGGTGTTTATATCACTGAAAAGATTGCATCCTGATATATATATGATATACACATAGCCACAACATTAACACCACTGACAGGCAATAGGAACATCACTGATCAAATATATACCATTGAACTGGTCACAGGACCCAAGGCTCATCTATACCTGTGGGGACCAAACGCCAACATGTCCTGTCTGATTCCACAAAAAAGCCGTTGTAGAACAAATTCTGACTGTAAACACCCAGGGCACCATAACATGCCGCATATGGGGCCGAGCAGGCGAAGAGATTAAGATTGTTGACTCAGCCTCCAAACATCTTAGGTTCCAATCCGATTGCATGGAATGCACCTGCCAGACAAGTCTGATCCATGGAGGCCCCATCCTGCAACCCACAGCACCCAAAGGATCTGCTGCTAATGTGCTGGGGCCAGACATCGCCGCAAACACTTGTTTGGGTCTTGTAGAGTCATGCGTCTATTTATATAATCAGAACAGAAACTCAGGAATTTCTTGATGAGTTGCACTTATGGAGTTCATGTCTATTTGTAATTAAAAGTATATTCATATTAAATGATACATTTCCTGGAATGTTATTGGATTTGCATTAAAAACATTTTTAATACCAGCGTATGGCACTTTATTGATTAAACAACAAAGAACTGATTTTCTTCTGTACGCTGCTTTGGAAACGTCTTTCTCCCGAGAGTCACAGTGAGATAAATATTTCACATTTAAACAGCAACAAAAGACTTTGGATTAAGTCAAGTGCAAATGTGTGCGTGTCTGATTATATAAGTGTAAGTATTTGCGAAGAAAAGCTTGTGTACTATTACACCATAATGTGCCGTTATTAACTCTTTCCCTGTAGAATTCCCCTTTGAATGCAGTAAACTTTTTAAAGGCATTTTAAGCATTTCTGTCGTTATAGACATAAACCAGAGTGCCACAGGGTGTGAATGCATCTTCCTCTAATTGAATATGGTAGGTTTTATATTTTTATTCACTATTTTCTAGCAATTTTAATTAGCTACTAGGACAATCGTCTGAGCCGAACTGCAATAACTTGGAATTAATGAGGCGATTTATGTAGACGCTACATGTAGACTCAGATGGTGTATTACCTGTAGACTGTAGTTTCCTTTCTCACTGATTAACCTGGAGATAAATTTGGCCGTGTGCTGAAAATGGACTTTTTCTGCAAAACAAGACAAGAGAACATTTATATAATTAAGCTGATGCTTTTGTTCAAATAACTTCCTTAAGCACTGGACTGGGGTAACATTAAAATGTCACTTTAAAATGCTTTACTTTGTCGATTCACAGCAGACAAATGTGAAAAATGAGAAGGACTGGAAGGCGTACTCACCATCTGCAGTTGGGTGAATGATCAAAAACTTCTTATCAACAAACTGAGACGCTCGATGTGCAAGATTGCTCATCTGTGGACGTGTTGAAGGAATACACATGCAATGTTTGCATAAATAAATGGCAACAATAATACAGAGCATGCATGTGCACTCCAGAATACACAGCATCCTTCATAAAAGTAAGAAAAAATCTTTCTGAAAAATAAAAAAACGGTACAATTTTCCAAAGTCTAAAGGAAAAACTTTATCTCTTTCCAAAAAAAAAAAAAAAAAGAAAACAGTTGTTCTGTTGTTCGGTGTAACCATGTCCTCATTTTCTCATGTAGGAAATAAGGTTGTACAAATATGTTAATTAATGTACAACCCCTTTTATGAAGGGCACCAATAGTTTTACTGTAAATGTCAATGTGCTATACTGTATATATAGAATTATATTTACAGATGACGCACCTCATATGCTCGTCTGTCTGTTTTTGAGATGCCCAGATACCGCTCGGAAAAAGCAGACGCTGAAAGACAAAAAGCTAAATTCATTACAGAATGTGCAGAATATGCAGTTCGGTACAGAAGTCTTGACCCTGCCTCCATTATTTCTTCATATTTTGCTTTCAGAGAGACATGCTTTCTTGTGTTTTTAATGTAGACATGAGTAGTTCCCCATGCTTCCTGAAGGACATTCTGCCTCTCATTTCCAAGCCAGTCCCTGTACCTGAGCAGTTAAGCCACACAGTGACTCATTCAATAATAATAATAATAAAAAAGCTTTAAATTATTTTTTACTGTACTTATAAAAAAAACGAACTAAAGGCATGAACCAGTGAGAAACAGGTGCAGATGATGACAGATGATCATGCGGTGATTAGTTCACTGCTGATGATGAGGGGTTGGAACAGATGAGAGGGGAAATGAGGTCGCTGCTGCTGAGGTTGCTATGTAAACAACCGGTTTTAAAATTGTAATCTTTAGGCACTTTGGAGCCTGTCGTGGTAAAAAAAAAAAAATCCATTTAATTGACATCATTTAATTAAATTTAATATAAATAAATGCGGGGTGTCAAGACTTTCGCCCAGTACTGTTGACATAATTTTTTGTTGCTTTTTTTTGTTCTTAGGACTTATACTGTACATACATTTATTTTATTTAAATACACTGTACTTATTGCTGACTTAATCAAACAGTGATTTTTTAAATTAGATACAGTTATGCATGAACTTGGGTTATGTTTCTTTATACATGTAGATTTACAGTTTAGTTCAACATGTAGAATTAACTCGACCACAGAATTTTTTTTTCATTTTGTAAACTTTAATAAATGAATTAAAAGTGTAATAAATTCGCCTACATCTCACACACACACACACACATTACAAGTCCATGTCTCGTGGCTTCATTAGGTTTATCACATACGTTTCTATTGGAGCATGAGAAAATGTGAAATAATAGGTTGTGCTGCATCAAGTGCTATTCTATTCTAGTTAGTGAATAATGAGAAGCCATATTGTTGAATTAAACCAATGATTAATGTGATCATTACAACTAGAGTCATTCATGCAGTAATATATTGGTGATGTACGAGACTCATTTCAACACTCACCATCTTCTCATTCACATCAAATATCATCATATTATTGTTTTCCTTTATGCTACAGTATAACATTTAATGGCAAACAGCTCTGCATTTTCTGTCTCAGATTTTCACCTGAGTGTTTGTATTAAAGGCAGTGGTCTATACACAGGGGTGAACTACCACTGCTACTACTACCACTGCTACAACACACAGGAGGTCATTTTAATTATCTGGGTGAGGATCTGAGAAAATACTGTCAAGCAGCTGCCACGAATTCAAGCAGCGATTCCCATGTAAATATTAATGTAACCTTGCATTAGGCAGTTGCAGTACTTTACTGTATGTGTCTGTATGCTGGGGCTGCTGTACCATAAAGCTGGAAATCAGTGATGGGTGAGAGAACAGCTCCACACTTCAGCATGGAGACTTCAGAGCTGAGTAGGCGACTGGTGATGTATCCACCATACACCTGTAACACACACGACACACAGTAAGTCCTCACTCCATCATCACACAGCTGCTTTCTTTCCACTTTTAGCTCCAGCACTTCCTGGGCTTGGAAGCATCTCCAACAGACATCTTCCAAATCCTTCTAGGAAAGCTATGTAGATTAATAACTTAAGCTCTAACTCACTTTAAGAGAGAGAGAGAGAGAGAGAGAGAGAGAGAGAGAGAGAGAGAGAGACAGAGAGAGAGAGAGAGAGAGAGAGAGAGAGAGAGAGACAGAGAGAGAGAGAGAGAGACAGAGAGAGAGAGAGACAGAGAGAGAGACAGAGACGGAGAGAGAGAGAGAGAGACAGAGAGAGAGAGAGAGAGAGAGAGAGAGACAGAGAGAGAGACAGAGAGAGAGAGAGACAGAGAGAGAGA
>JAAGKR010003093.1:0-40738 GCA_011419295.1 Clarias macrocephalus
TGTGGTACGTTTTTAAGGAATTTCTCAATTATAGATTATTTCATATTGCTAAGTTTACCTAAAGAATTTTGAAAGTACGACTCACTTCTGAATTGAATGAATTTTTCAATGATTCACTCAAATTATACAACCAACAATACATCGGCTAAATCGCCTAATTGATTAAATCGCACAGCTCTAGATTGTAGCATCTTTGCTAGCTATATAGCAAACTATTTACACGGATAATAAACACGTTCCACATCCTGTGGTACGTTTTTAAGGAATTTCTCAATTATAGATTATTTCATATTGCTAAGTTTACCTAAAGAATTTTGAAAGTACGACTCACTTCTGAATTGAATGAATTTTTCAATGATTCACTCAAATTATACAACCAACAATACATCGGCTAAATCGCCTAATTGATTAAATCGCACAGCTCTAGATTGTAGCATCTTTGCTAGCTATATAGCAAACTATTTACACGGATAATAAACACGTTCCACATCCTGTGGTACGTTTTTAAGGAATTTCTCAATTATAGATTATTTCATATTGCTAAGTTTACCTAAAGAATTTTGAAAGTACGACTCACTTCTGAATTGAATGAATTTTTCAATGATTCACTCAAATTATACAACCAACAATACATCGGCTAAATCGCCTAATTGATTAAATCGCACAGCTCTAGATTGTAGCATCTTTGCTAGCTATATAGCAAACTATTTACACGGATAATAAACACGTTCCACATCCTGTGGTACGTTTTTAAGGAATTTCTCAATTATAGATTATTTCATATTGCTAAGTTTACCTAAAGAATTTTGAAAGTACGACTCACTTCTGAATTGAATGAATTTTTCAATGATTCACTCAAATTATACAACCAACAATACATCGGCTAAATCGCCTAATTGATTAAATCGCACAGCTCTAGATTGTAGCATCTTTGCTAGCTATATAGCAAACTATTTACACGGATAATAAACACGTTCCACATCCTGTAAGCATCACATTTTAGTAAACATGTTAAATAGAAAGTCAGTCAGTTAACACTTTGCTGCATTTCTTATTATCTCATTTAGGGATTTTCCTTTTTCTTTTTTTCTCTATGAACTGTCTTTGGTACTACTCAGGATTCTTATCTGTAAACCAGCTCAGATGCTTTTCTACATTTTATGACATCTGATAGATTCTAGGACTTTGAAAAAAGAAAAAAGCCTGTTTTTTTTTATTTATTATTTTTTTAGCTGCCTTATCCAGCTAATTCATACAATCAAGGATTAGATAAATTAGTGATCATAGCTTGACCTATGGGCCCTTCTTCTGAAACTAAAAGGAAAACACTTTGACATAGAATTTTATGAACCTTTGAAAAAGATCAGAAAGATAACTTTCTTTTTAATAAAACTTCCCTAAGTTAGGTTAAACTCTTAGTACTTGGTACATGCTTAATCAGCAGGAATCTTCAAGGGCTTTTTAAAGGTTTATTGAATAACTAATGGTTCTTAGCTTACAGTGAAGGTTTTACTTGGAAATCAACACTTTCTACAAAGAACCTTTAAGGGTTTTTCCATAAAGAAAAAAATAATAAAGAATGCATAGTGTGTGGTATAAACTCCAAGATTCTTCAAAGTTGTAATATTTTTAATAGAACTGTCAAAGTTACAGTAGCTCAGCTGTGTTGATCAACATGGTTCTTCAATTGCTTTTTTTTTTTTTTTTTTAAGGTTTATTGGATAGCTCTTTGTCCTTAATACAAGAAAACTTGTTGCATTTGGAAATTTTCTGATAAGAAAACAATAAAAGTTTCATATAAAACTTTTAAAGATTTTCCAGAGGAACAACTAAAGAAACATTTATTAGTTTAAGTGTTAACGGGGTACGTCTGTGCACTCGGAATAATTGGTAATAGATATTTTTAATACCAATTACCTATTAAAATTAACTAAACTTTAATGGTTTATTGGATAATTATCAGTTTTACAAAAATAGAAATAAAAGCATTTTACTGTGTTTTATATAAAAAGAATAACTGAAGATCATTTTCATTTCTTTTCTTTTTAGATAAAAGTCTAAGTATTTGTTGGGTAATATACATATATTTGGGTGTACACAGTATATGTGGTGCTAATTCTAAATTATTACTGATAGATGTTAATACCGGCGGTGTGGTGGCATGGTCGCCTTACCTCCAGGATCCGGGTTCGATTACCGCCTTAGGTCTGTGTGCGTGGAGTTTGCATGTTCTCCTCATGCGAGGTGGGTTTCCTCCGGGCACTTTCCTCCCACAGTCCAAAAACATGCAGATTAGGCTAATTGGTGTTCCTTAAATTTCCTGTAGGGTGTGACAATGTTGACCAGAGGTCCTACCATGATTGTAAAAATTGTAAAAAATTACAATGGTCACACAGGGTGACTGTTCTAACCACTATGCTGTGCGGCCAAATACCTGGTTTAACTGGAGATTATTTTCTCATCGTTACCTAAAACCCTTCGATTTCAGCTCTGGGCACTTGGTATCTTAGTAATACAGGTTCTTCAAGGGTTCTGATGTGCACCAGAATTACTGTTACATGTACAGTACAGTATAATGTGAGTGTTTTTTTTGTTTGTTGTTGTTGTTGTTCTTTATGAACCAGAGAAAGACCGAAAGAGATGATGGTATTTTTGCCTCACTAGCTGTCCTCGGGGAGGTGTTGTGATTTAGCAGGTGTGGGTGCAGGGGCGTCGAAACCATCAGGAGCTGTGAACGATTTCATTCAGCCCATATCAGATTCCAATCATTCACACAGCCACACACATACGGTCCTTGTTTATATCATACTTAGACTTAAGTCATGTCTGTCAGGAAACTGGCTGTTTGAAGGGCAAACAGTGTTATACTACGAATGGAAAACGCTCTTTCACATTGTGCGCTTGGATGGTGTATCTTTGTGCGTGTGTGATGCGCCAGGGAATTAATGTGGCAGAAAGATTCAGCCTGGCTGTAGTGCGCTGATGACTCATCGCCGGGGTCTCTGCTGTGACACCCACACACGCTCTCACACACACACACACACACACACACACACACACACACACACACACATTGTAAAGGCTAAAACGCAACATAAAAGAGGGCTTATTAATAGTCTCAGGTTCAGAAGCATGATTGTAGATCAAGGGGCCTTTGCAGAGTGTGTGTTCTTTGACCTGCATTTAGAAATACCGCCGTCATCACATCAGTTTTGTTGTCATGGTAATTACTGTATGCAAGAGAGATTGCAGCTCAGTGGAAATAGATATGACCGGTGATTGCGTTACTGCGTGCGACCGAGATTACGGTTGTCAGCAGAATGATATGAGCGTTGATTACGACCCGTGCCAAGAACGGATGACCTTGAACGGCGAGGTCAACGAGAGCAGTTTGGACTCGGGCAGGGAGCCTTGGAACACGCGTCTGCGGCGTGACTCCCTTATATTACATAACAACCATTCCGATATGTTGTTTGTGTTTATTTAATAGTAGACTACAGTTAAATGAAGATTATGCACAGTCACATCCACGAGCGTATACATATTAAAAACTGCGTATTTGGGTTTTTTAATATGTCAGGTAGAATGAAAGTTATTAGTACTTCCATAAAGGGTCAATTTTACCACTACCGGAATATGGGAATGAGGTGAGTCATTAAAATGTAGAATTCTCAGTATGAGTATATTATTACTCATTTTTGGTCATGGAAACAACCAAAAACAACCACAAAAACATGTTATCATGCGTATCTGTGCTATTTCTTTGCCTATGTGACCCATTTTTAAAAACCTTTTTTACTCCGTCATGTTTGGGTGGTTAAAATTAACTGACATTTAGTTCATCATATTGCCTAATTTGTGCTGGAAAAAAGGATATGTCACTCTATACTGCACAATCCTGAGCCATATATTGGTAAAAAGCAAAATAAATGATGGCTAAAATGATTTTTTAAGGACTACTAAAATTAATATTATGTTATTCTTTATGCTACTATTATGAATTGCCTGCCCAAAAAAATGGCACAGTAGATAGATAGACAAGGATGATCGTCAATCATGTACGGTATAGTGTAATTCAGCATTAATTACGGTGTGTATTCTCAGTGTCATTATTTCAACACATTTTCCCATTCGCGTTCATCTTGTTATCTTTTATTGATAAGCCGAGGCTTACTATATACAGTAGATGTGTTGCACTTCATGCACTTCCCTTCTTTCCGTCGCTCTGGAATAGGGTCAATCTGGACTTATCAGACCACATGACCTTCATCCATTGCTACAAAGTCCAATATTTTTGTTTCCTACAAACTGAAGCTTTTTTCCCCCTGATTACTCTCACTAACAAGTGGTTTTCTTATGGCCACACAGCTGTTTAAGCCCAAACCTGAGAGTTCTCATCATGTTAGAGATGCTCAAACTTTCACTATTAAACAACTCCGATAGCGCAAAACTCTTAAGCGATCATTGATGATTTTTTTTTTCTGTATAATTTCTGGTTCCAATTTAACAGGTTCCAAAATATTAAATAATGTAAAAATAAAAAAAAAACTTCTGAAACACGTTAACACTTTTTTTTTTTTTGCACAACCATCGGCTCCATCTTTTTTTTTTTTTTTTTAAGAAAGGAGACCACATCAGTTAAATCGATAATTGTTGCCATCTGAAGCATATTAATCACTGTAATCACCAGCTATTAATCACCAACTAGACCCTCTTAAGTGTTTGTCTATTCAAATCCAAGGAGCTCTCCGTGACAGATTTGAATCACTTGTCAAAATACAGAACATTCTGCATCGTTTATTTACTCCTTCACCTGCAGTAATCTGAATTCCTGCAATTCATGCACACACACAGACACACACGCACCTTTTCACATTAGGCTCAATTTATCATAGCCTAGCCGATCCACCTACACGCATGCGCTTTAAACCTGAAGAAAACTCACAAGGACACGTGAAATTCCATACTGAGAGTAACCTGAGTCCAGGATTAAAGCCGGAATGCCACAGTTTAGACAGTCGGCAAGTGTTAGCTTACAGTGCCATGTAAAAAAGTATTTGCACCCTCCTTGAACGTATTTATTACTTTATTTCTGCATATTTGTCACACTCAAAGGGTCCAGATCGTGACAAAAATTTTTAATATTACACAGTGACATTCTAAGTAAATACAAAATGAAAGAAAAAAGCAGTGATAACCAGCCTGACCCAATGCGTAAAAGTATTTGCCCCTTAATTCAATTCAATTCAATTCAATTTTATTTCTATAGCGCTTTTAACAATGGTCATTGTCTCAAAGCAGCTCCACAGAAATGAAAAGAAAATGTATGGAAGTGTATATATGTGTAAGAAAAATGTGTCTTGATAATGGCATTGTCCCTGATGAGCAAGCCAAGGGTGACCCTTAACCCACAGTACAAACTGGTTGTGCCACCTATGGCTGCAACAAGTGCAATCAAACGTTTGCAATAACTGGTGAGTCTTTCACATTGCTGTGGAGGAATTTTGGTCCTCTCTTCTGTGCAGAAATGTTTACAATTGGAGTGTGCTTAAAATATGGGGAAAAAGGGGGGGGGGCAAATACTTTAAATTATTTTATATATTTTTTATATCCTTAATAAAACCATAATATTTACTAATACATTGTCATTTTATTTATAACATATTATCACTGTATTATCTGTTGACATTTAAAAAAAATTAGTTTATATTATGCTTTAGTAAATATTATTGGTGTACATCTTGCTCTCTGATTCGGCCTGTGTGTAAATGAGGGCCTCATTAGAATCAGGCACGCTTGAAGGGTAAAGGTCAGGCCTAGATAAAGCACTCATAGATAGCACTAAATGAACTGTAACACCTAAATACCTGATTAGATTGCTACATGTGTTGACCTTTTCTAATTAGATCAGATCTTGATTCAATTGTTTTCTTTGCCTTCTTAGATGTTCAGAATTCCTCAAACCTGAACGCTATAACGCTCCATGACGTCTGACGTTCTGTGTTGTTAATGATTCGCCGCTGCTGTTCTCTAGTCTTGCATAAAGGCGAGTGCTTTTTATTCATCAGCGTGAAGAATATTCCACCTCTCCCCCTCTAAAGTCAAATCTTCACATATTAAACTTTTAACAGCAGGCTGTCCACCTCCGTGCTGAATCTAACTACATCCGAGCGGCACAGAGGCCAGGAAGGAGTGTGTAGTTACATAAGAGCAGCCTCCGGAGCCGTGCATACCTGTCACATTGCAGGAGAATTAGCACTGCTCTCATTTCTCACCTCCTTCTCTTCGCTCGCACCGGCTTCGCTCGGTAGCGCTCGACCTCGTGCCCTTTGCTCCTTTGTATCTCTGCTGAGAGTTAATGATGCTGGTGGAAAATGTAGTAAGGATGAGTCAGGGAGAAAGAAAAAAAAAAAGCGCATTTTTTGCACAGTGAACCGTGCATTACTAGGACAAAATGCAATCTTTGTAACACAAAAACTACAAAGTCATCAGATGTTTTGGACCTGGCAAGGGTTTTTGAAAGGAAACTGACAATAAGAAACAATTGATTATTGTTGTATCTAAGGATCTATTTAGAGGCACATTCTATAAAGGAAGCCTTTTAAGTTCATAATGGACATCAGTGAATGCATCTGGATATTGAAATAGCATCACAATAACACTTTATTCACTCTTTGGATTTGTTCCATTGTTTCTAGAGCAGTGGTGCTTTTTGGCGGTTGCTCACCTGATGCCCAACCCTCCGGCTTTCTCATCTGAGTTTTGGGATGGGCAACAGATCAGTGTACAGACATTGGGTAAATGTTCTTGCCCAAGGACCCAATAAAGGAATCCAAAGGAATCTAGCAGTGTCCGGGCTCGAACCCCCAACCCTCTGATCAGCAACCCGGTTCCTCAAGGACTTCTCTTCTCATATTTACCCTAGCCCTTCTTTTGTTTTGTCAGCATATACCCCTTAGACCTGAAAAAATGGACCGAAAAATCGAGGGCACACTGACTGCAGAGTTCAAACCCATACACTCTAGTAGACTCTCTCTCTCTCTCTGTCTCTCTCTCTCTGTCTCTCTCTCTGTCTCTCCAGGAATCCTGTTCCTTTGCTACAGTGTGTCCATGATTTCTGCAGTGTGTCCTGCTATGTATTTTCACCTCTGACATGATGTGGAGCACAATTACTTACCTGGCACGCTGCCCTTTGCTCTTCTCTTCCAGGAAAGGTCTGGCACAATCAGCCGGTAGATGTGTTATTAAGAAACTTCATGTCCTTTTACTCGCTTTTACTGCCGCAGCCTATGGAACATTTCTAAGAAGTACACCAAGCAGCGATAATGATTCCATGGAAGAATTCAGTAACCATACTGTTATACAGTAAAACAAAATATAATAAGCAATGGTGTGGGGTTTACTGTAGTGTTAAGTGTTAAGCGTAATTGCTGTAGACGGTAGGCGAGTGACGTAATGTTATTCAGTGGGACTGATTACTTAAATTACTGGTTTAGTGTTATTATCATCAAGTCTTCATGATGGGACTCATACCAAGGGTCTGTATTATTGTATACTGTGTATAGGCATAAAACTCTTGTGCACAAACAGGAACACACTCTGTAAACGACTGATAAGCAACACTATCCGTGATACAGAGATTTTTTTTTTTTTAAGTCTGTACCACACCCTGTCCCTTCCCAAATTACAGGCATGTTAAACAGAAAAGCGTATTTGTTCAAGTCACATGAAGTTTATGACCATTTTCTTTTTTTGTACTTTGTGAAATTTGTACTTAAACAATGTTTGATTAGGTTCTCCAATTGACGTTTTAGTACCTGCTTTTAGTCTTATAAAAAACAAAGTCAAATTTGTCACATAAACACAACCATACACAGTATGGCATGTATAACGAAATGCTTTTTTACAAGGGTCTCGTGGTAGGTTTTTTTGCTGCCAGGGGAAAGGCCCGGGTTCAATTCGCACCTAATGTGCAAACCCTAGCCACTGGATGCAGTGCTGGTAACAAGCCCAGATAAAATAGGAGGGGTGCATCAGGAAAGGCATCCGGTGTAAAATCTGCGCCAGGATGTGTGCAGATCGGTGGGGCAACAGTTGCGTCCCCTTAACGGGAGCAGCCGAAAGACTATAACTCTATACAACTTTCCCTGACATGAAAGACCTGGAGCTTATTCCGGGGCAAATGGAAGAATACAGCCTTAAAGGGAGTACCAATCCACTACAGGGCACACACACACACACACGCGCTGGTGAATTTGGGAACAGTGGGAAGAAACTGGATAACACAGAGGAAACCCACCAATCACTGGGGTAACATGGAACCTCCCCAGACACAGACTCGAGGTGGGAATGCAACCCCGAGGGTGCGAGGCCACCTTGCTGCCCAAAATTACCAGTTTACATTAAAGATCAAAACTCTCTTAAATAAAGATCAAAACTCAGAAAAAGTAAAATTACAAAAGGAACAAAAAGAAAGAAACTGTGTAATGTAGAGAAGATTACATCAAAGGAAAATATAAAATCTGGATTTATGATATCAGGAATTGTATCATATGTATCATGTATGTACAGCACAGAAGCAGTCAAAAGTTTGGACACAACTTCTCAGTCAATGTTTCGAGAACAGTATTGTGCCGAGTGCATTGGCAAAACCCATCAAGCACCATGATGAAGCTGGCTCTCATTAAGACCATCCCAGGAAAGCAAGACCAAAACTTACTGTACCTCTACTGCTGAGAAGACGTTCATTTCAGAAATCACCAATTAACAAACAGCACCTCAGATTAGAGCATAAGCATCTCAATATCACCTGTCCAAAGGAGATTATTGAATATTTTGGACGCCTTCAGCATTGTTTTACAATGTAGAAAGAAATAAAAATCAGGAATCAGGAAAGACCATGGAATTAGAAGGCGTGTCCAAAATTTCGACTGTTAATGTATGGTGTATATTATTAAGTAATAATGTACTAAGATGATAATTTAATGAATTAGACCCAGTAGATTTACATGATGTTTGAATCCACATTCTGGGCTAGAAAGAAATCCTTGCTTCTTCATAGTCCTCATATTCTGTATATTATTTCTCTTTTGATTGCTGGTCTTCTGTTGGGTTGACGAGAGTTAAAAAATAATCCAGGAAATGAGACAATGAGACAGTGGATGACAACAATTGAGTCTTGGATTTTTTTAAAATGCATTTTTCCTTAAAAGGAAAGAAAGACTTTTGCTTTGCTACGTAGGAACTTCATTCCAGCTCGTGTTTTGGTGCTTTTTGTTTATTATGTTTATGTGGCTACAAATGTACAGTAGGTATGTTACAATATGACATCTTGGCTTTGTAACTCTAACGACACTAGGGTTGGGTACTGATACTGAGTTAATATTTTATACAGAAGAATGTACCATAGTATTGTTTTCTCTGTGTTCCCTTGGTCAATGTTTGCTCTATAAAACATTTTTGCGAATGTAAATGTGTAACTGGTGTCGTGCTCGTTTGCCATGTGATGTCACTTTGCTCTTCAAAGTAGAGAAAATGGTTGTATAGAAAGAATCCTAAAAGAAAAATCTCACTTCCATGGATAAATGAACTGTAGGAGAAAAGTATTGTAGTTCCACAACGCGAGATAATAGTTCTCCTATAAAACACTTCTGCAGCGCTGCTCATATTTCCTTCCAATATTGTGTTTCAAATTAACTATGGTTTGAACAGAAAGCTTAGTTATTTGTAAAAGGAGAAGGAAGGCCGTACGTTCAACTGCTTTAATTATGTTAGGGACAAAGACGGAGAACTTGAAGGTGTGCGACTCACATAGACAGGTGAAAAAAACATGAACTCACTGCATAGTAAATAATAATAATAATAATAATAATAATAATAATAATGAAAAAACACCAAATCCAGGAAACTTTGCTGTAGAACCATAAACACATACACAAGCATTCACACTTTGCAAAACAGCGTATTGCTTTAGGCAGCCCGTAGCCATCAGTGCCCACATATGTTCAAACCAAAAACACGGTCAAAAAAAAACTTGGCTGGCATCCATGGGTACTGTCACGCTAGCATCAATAGGTGCAGAACTACGTTGCCCATCAGCCCGAGCATGTTTCATGTCTCAATCACTATCCACTGTGGTATTTAAGCCATGTCTTGGACATGCTCGCTACACTCGCTGTCTAGCATTAGTCATTAGTTGTTGTTGTTTGTTGTCGGGTGTGCCTTCTGTGTGTTTTGCCATGAGGTTGTCGTTCATGCTTAGGTTCATAAGGTTTGTCAGTATTGTTTTGTGTGAAAATAAACTCAATCTGCACTAGCATCCGGCCCTACCTACAATTTGTGGCCGGAAGGTAAACCATACAAGTCCTAATGAGAGAAACTGGAAAATGTATCAGCAACAGTGGAAGAGAGACTGGGTCAGAGCCTCATGAGAATGGCGCAATGCCATGCGCCCCCTCAGGAACATTTTTGAGGAGGAGGTTCTTGACCTAGCTAGTACCATCGTCCACCCTCTCTGCCCCACTCCTGAAGACATTCTACTCTCATCTGCTGAAGATATCACTCAGACTCCTTCCTCTACTGAGGATGTCACTCTGCCTTGTTGCTCTGTTGAGGATGTCACTTTGCTTCCTTGATCTTCTGAGGAGGCCACTTTGCCTTCATGCTCTGCCAAGGATGCCTCTTTGCCTAGTTGCTCTGCTGAGGTTGCCACTTTTCCCTCTTGCGCTAATCAGATACCACTTTGCCTTCTTGCTCTGCTGAAGAAGTCCCGGGACCACTCGCCCCCACAGAAGATGCCATTATAGCTCGTAACTTCACCATGGGCACCAATCTCCCGACTCACCTTGCATGTTACTTCACCACCTGGAGCTACATTGCATGTTTTTTCATCGTTCTATTCTTGATCCTCTGCGATCATCAATCTGTCTCCTTCCTCTACTGAGGATGTCTCTCTGCCTTGTTGCGCTGCCGAATATGTCACTCTGCCTTGTTGCTCTGCTGAGGACATCACTCTTGGTCCTTGATGTTCTGAGAATGCCATTATGCCTTCTTGCTCTGCTAAGGAGGACACTTTATCTTCTTGCCCTGCAGAGGATATCACTTTGCTTCTTGCTCTGCTGAGGTAGTGACTTTGCCTTCTTGCTCTGCTGAAGATGTACCCCCTACCACTCTGGTCCACAGAAGATGCCACTATAGCTTGCAGCCTGACCATGGGCACCAGTCCATCTCCCTGATTCACTTTGCATGTTACTTCGCCACCTGGAGCTACCTTGCATGTTTTTTCAGCGGTCTATTCTCGATCCGCTGAGGTCATCAATCTGCCTCCTTGCTCCGCTGAGAACATTGCTCCTCCTCCCTGTATTGTCGCGCCCCCTTCTTGCATCGCAGAGAATGTCCTCGCAGAAAATGTTGCTCCCCCACTGGCCTTGCGGAAGGTGTCACAACCCCATCAGGCTCTGAGGAAGACTTCACTGTCCCTCTCGCTTAGTGAGGAACGTTGCTCCATCCTCTTGTTACGTCTTGGACTTGGTTACCCGCGCTGGCTGCTCTGTGGCTGATGCTCCATTCTTGTGCTATGCCTTGAATGGCGGACCACCCCTTTGCTCAATGCCGGGTAGACCAACTACTCAATAGGTAGCGCATCCACTGAACCCTGTTGGTGTATGGGCCGTTATTTGCTTTGAGACATTTTTTTTTCTGGCTGCCCAAGACTTCTCATTCTGTCATGGTAGTCCCAGTAGTCCAAAACAACAGTACCCCTCAGTCTCAACAGGTCACATGTTTCTTAATGGCGTCTTCTTATGCTTTGTTTTAAGCACTATTTAAATAGTGTCTTGGACAGCACTCGCAGTTTATCTGTTGTCTTCGGTTGACATTTGTTGTCTGTTATGCTTTCTGGTCTGCGTCTGTTTTGCCATGAGATCATAGGTCATGTTTAGGTTTCTAAGGTTTGCATTGTCGGTATTGGCCGTCTTTTGTTTAAAGAATCAACTTAATCTGGACTTGCATCCGCCTTCATCTCACATTCGTGACAGGTACAACCAGCAGTAGGAAGCCTTGTGGGATCTTAGGAATCTCAAGAATGTTTATCCAACGCGAACAGCTCCGGCCTGAACTTTCCTTAAAGCTATAATGCAACCAGTATGCTGCACAGACACACACACACACACACACACACACACACACACACACACACACACACACACACACATATATATATACACACAAATACAGGCTTCCACAACAGCAGTAGAAATCAGACAAATCACCAGGCATCAAAGAGAACCACACAAACAAGAGCAAGATAGGAAACACGATGAGAGAAGTAGAGGAGAGGAGAAATGGGGGGGAAGAGGAAGGAAAAAATGCATCAAGAGATCAGGGTGAGATGGGAGAGATAGAGAGGATATATGAAAGGAAAAATATAGAATAAAGATGAGATGAGATGAGAAGGCCTCTTCCCCATGTTCTCTCAGGAAGGCTCGGCCATTAGTCATTGAAAAAAGTATATATTTAATATATAATTTAACTCTGCAATTTCTGTTTTTATAAAGATTGTTTGTCCTTGTTGAAAGTGTGAAATAAAGTAAATGAGACCAGCGAGGCAAAGAGAAGAGATCACACAAGTGTAAAAAAAAAAAAAAAAAGAGGGAAAACTATAGAACAGAGAGTGGAGTTATGGAGAAAAGATGAGAGGAGAAATATAAAGAGGAAAGGAATTAGGGAATAGGGAGGGGAGATATGTGAGAGAAAAGAAAAAAATAAAAGAGGTGAGAAATAGAGAATGGAGAGGGAAAATATTAAAACGAGAGCAGAAGAGGAGTAGAGAAAAGCCTTATAATGAGGGGAAAGGTACTGAGCAAAGACTGAGAGAGGAGCAGAGAAATAAAGAATGGAGAAATAGAGCGAGGAGGAGGAGAAATAGAGGAGACAGAGGGAGGAGAGGAGAGGGGGAATAGACAAGGGAGATGAGAAATCATGAGAAGATACAGAGAGGGATGAGACATAGAGAGCAGAGAGGAGAAATAAAGAAAGGAGAGGAAAATAGATGAGAAATGGAGAGAGGAGAGGAGAAATTGAGGTGAAAGAGAGAGGAGAGGAAAAATAGTAAGAGAAAACATCGAGAAAAGAGAGGAGAAATAGAGAGAGGAAAGAGAGAGAGAGAGAAATAGATGAGAAATTTAGAGAGAAGATGAGACATAGAGGAGAAATAATGAGAGGAGAGGAGAAATAGTGAGAGGAGAGAGACGACATAAGGAGACGAAAGGACAAGTAGGTAGAGAAGAAATGGAATAAGAGAGGAGAAATGGAGGGAGAAAACAAAGAAAGAGGAAATAGAGAAAGGAGAAAGAGAGAGGTAAGGAGAAATAAAAAGCGGAGTCATAGAGAGAGGAAATGAGAAATAGAGATGTTGAGGGAGACATGAGAAGTAGAGAGAAAAGACAAAGAGAAGACAAATAGAGAGAAGAAAAATGGAAACAGGAAAGTATAAGAATATTACAGAGTGGAGACAGGAGAGGGAACTATAAAGAGGAGATCAGAGGACATGAGAGGACAGGAGAGAAGAATGTGAGATATGAGAGAGGAGAGTAAGAGAAGAGAGGGAAGTTTGCTCTTAATTACACTGTTATTTGAGCGCAGACTTGGACAGACAACAACTTTCGATTTTGAGGTAATTAGGACACTGTGTGTGTGTGTGTGTGTGTGTGTGTGTGTGTGTGTGTGTGTGTGTGTGTGTGTGTGTGTGTGTGTGTGTGTGTGTGTGTGCGTGTGTGTGTGTGTGTGTGTGTGTGTGTGTGTGTGTGTGTGTGTGTGTGTGTGTGTGTGTGTGTGTGTGTAAAAACACATTTCCACAATGAAATTAAAAGCTAATGAAGAGAGAATCTGTTTATCTATATGCATGCCTGCATGTGTGTTTGTTGGTTTGTCCAGGTGAGGAAGTGGAAAATGTTGAGTCGCCATCATGGCGATGGGAAGGCGAAAGAGGTGGAACCAGAAGGTCACATGGTCTGCCCCTGGGCCATGTCCCCGCTGCTGGGAAACCCCGTACTCATGGAGTGCTCCGTCTGCAATGGGCCCTTCATCACCTATAGCAGTGAGGAGGCTTGGCAACCACGGCAACGCACACAGGTCATCACTCAAAACACACACACACACACACACACACACACACACACACACACACACACACACACACACACAACACACACAAACTACATGACAGTGTCAACTGATATCATGTTATTATCTAGATGATTGTGTTATGGATTATAGTCCCTTAGTGCCATTTAATGCACTTCCACGTCACCGTTATTACCCATCATGCCTCGCTCTCAGACTCCTCTCTAAGTCAAGTGCACTAACGAGGCAACTTTGCTAAAGAGTGTGTACACCGGCTACCAGAACATCGCCTGAAGGCAGGAACTGAAAAATCCCACATTGTCCGGACATGCGACTCAGAGACACACACTCGACTTTACAAACTGAATCATTATGCTACATTTCAGAGCGGTGAAACACATCGGCCTGGTTAGCTCAGAGCAGGCGGCATCGCTAATGCTAGCTCACACTCGACTCACTCGGCTTCCATTTCGGTCTCCAAGGGGGTCATTAAAGAAAATTCTCAGTATCTCTCATATGGAAAGTGTGTTTGAAGCTATGGCAGGTGCTTTTAGCGCTGTAGGGCATCACACTGTGCATAAAAAAAAATAACACTACTAAAACACTAATTCATAATTTATGAAAAACAAACGGATGGATGGATTAAATACTCACTTGATTTATTTGAGATAAAGTGAATACCACAGGGATGTTAAAATATGCACAAGACACAAGAATTGCTTTCAGAGACCTAAAATTATTATATATAATAATAAAGTATATTAATAAAACATGTTAATAAAACAAAATAATAAAACAATTATAATTTATATGTTTTAACTATTTAAGATTTATGGTAAAACTATTATAATATTTTTTATTATAATTATTATATTCTTTTAAATAATATGCTATTGCTATCACATTTCTTTTATTAGCACTTTGAAGTAAATGTCAAAACTATTATCTTTAATAATGCATAATATACATACTTATACAAGTTAACTCCAACTCTGGCTAACTATAGAGATGTATATAATTTTTTTTTCAGTTTTTTTTTCCTCGTATTTAACTGAAGAATTTTATACACTGCCCAGACAAATAAAAGTCACTGTGTAAATTTAAAGAAGCAAATACGTAAGTGCCTTTAGCTGGATAATTATTGCAATGATAAATATTGTTAGTTAAACATATTTTAAACTGATGCAGTAAAGAGCTTCTCGTTTCGTAAGCAACCATGTCAGACGACGTGTCCCATGGTTGTGGAAAAGGTGTTAGTGTTTAAGAAGAATCGAATTCTTGGCACTTAATCAAGCAAAGAAAACAACTAAGGATGTTGCTGAAATGACTGGAATTTGGTAAAGAACTGTCCGAGACATTAACGAAAACTGGAAGGATAGTCCTGAAGCATCAACCTCATAGAAGAAATGCGGTTAAAGAAAAAAAAAGACAATAGAAATCAGAGCTATTTTTAAAAATGAAATTGAAAGCATTTCTATACGCACACAATGTGATGAAAACTCACAGGACGGTGATTAAACAGGTGTATGATCATAAGAAAACTATTTGTTACTGGGGAAATTCAGAAAAGAGTTTCTTAAAGAGCATAAAGGTCGTACTTTGGAGAAATGGACAAAGGTCATGATGATTATTTCAGGGTAAGAAGGGAAGCGAGTGAAGTGAATAAGGCAACACACTTATATACAGTACTGTAAGCTTCTCCTCATCAATACAAGATGATAACAAGATCGCGCAAATGAAACTAAATAACAATAACAATGTTAACAATAACATGAAGAATAATATTGTTATGAAAGCTGAAGGCGGTCCAACACTAAATTAGAGTGCGCATAATTTTGATTTAATTGTAGGCGACTTTTGAATCTCCAGCAGAACAATACACACAAACAACACATCAGAATGTTTGTTGTGTAATATAAGGAAACCATGCTCCAGGGGCATTCCAGAACGATGGGCGTGTCAAGGTAAGAAGGGAAGCGCATGAAGCGATGCACCTATCATTCATAGTGTCCACTGTACAAGCCTCTGGAGGCGGTGTTACAGTATGATCTGGGGTTGAGGTGACCTGAACTGAGCTGACCTGAATGTACTGAATAACCAGGTCATCACATCATCAGGGAGTTTTTCTTCCCTGATGACACGGGCCATATTCCAGGACTCAGATTGTGAAAGAGTGCTTTTGGGAGCTCGAGGAATCATTTTTACATCTGAACTGGACGCCACATTGTGGATCATAATCATCGCTCAATGAAATGCAATTTTTTTTATTATCAGGTTTATTTACTGGAAAAGCTATTATAATATTTGTATTCAAGTGTACTATAGCATAGCGTTGAATTAAAAGGCAGCTTTTGATGCAGAATTATTATCTTGAATTATAACAAATTGTTCCCACTTATTATTTCTTACTTATAAATACTTGCATTTAAAACCTGATTAAAATTAAAACCGTCCTCTTATTGCTCTTGTTTCGGATTGTATATTGATTAATATTTTATTAGCATATATTGTGTATCGTTTTATTTGAATTAAATGTGAATACATTTGCCATACTGAAACGGCTAAATGAATACCTGGGATTCATTGTGATTCATTAGACAGTTGATAATGTCACTGAGATATTAAAAACAATTATGCTTATGCTTACAGAATGATCATCACCTCTGTTAGTACTGTAATGATTTTCCTCATGACGTCTCAGGGAGTTTTTCCTTGCCGCTGTCTCCTCTGGTTTACTCCTCTTGCATCAATCTTAATTAATATGCAGATACTGTATCTATTTGACAATAGTCAATGCTTAAAGAGCTACAGTATATACAGTACAGAGTGTTTACAAAGTCAGGAACTAATGCGAATATGTTGAACAATATCCGAAGGAACACGTTATAATGGCTGAGAAAATACGAACTGAAGTATATACAGTAGTTTTGACGCTTGTTGAGTTTGAGTTTAAAATTTTCAGACATCTAGTGAATAAATCGTTTTTGCCCCATAATTTAATTTGGAGATTTGTTCGAGCTTTGTGCAACTCCATGGTGGCTTCATCTTCCTTTATTTCCCTCTCTCTCTCTCTCTCTCTCTCTCTCACTCTCTCTCTCTCTCTGTCTCCTTTTTTCCCTCTCTCTCCCGCTCTCAGATGATTTATTTAATGTAATATGTGTGTGCTGCAGAGAGAGAAGGGGTTCGTGCAGTACTCTCGCAGTGTGGTACTTAGCACAGGAAAAGAAAAACTTGTCATGCGTTATTAATGAGGCCTACATCTGCTATCGCTATGGATACAGTCTCCTCCGACTCTGTGAAACAAACTTTAGAGAGAGAGAGAGAATAAAAGCATCAACTGTAGACACAGAGGTGTGTGTGTGTGTGTGTATGTGTGTGTGTGTGTGTGTGTGTGTGTGTGTGTGTGTGTGTGTGTGTGTGTGTGTGTGTGTGTGTGTGTGTGTGTGTGCGCGTATCATATATCAAGTAAGTAGGTTAAGGTTAGCAGTCAGAAATGTTTCACTTTCACACTGCAACCTTCCTGCCGTGAGCTACGGTCCTGCATTACAGCAGAAATAAATAAATAAATAAATAAATAAAAAAAACTAAACGAAAGGTTAAGCCTTTATGAATGCAATGGTAAAGTTTAGCACCTTGCAAAGTATATACTGTGCAGCTAAATCCTGCTTACTTTGTTTTGTACCTACAGCGTCAATGTGACTGTCTGCAAAAACATTAGGTCATATTTGTGGTTAAGAACAATGTGTTAATTTTATCCTAACCATTTTCCCATATTTAGCCTATTATAATGTGGGCTAGCTGAGAATTAAATGTATAAAGGAGAGGATCTTTGCAGAAGGATGTAAACCTAGACCAGATATCAGTATCAGGTCATACATTACTGGAATAGTTGTGTCACACGAGTTGTGGTACATAACAGGAAAACATGATCTTTCAACTGATACAAGATTCTTATCAGTTTGCGAAAACAAGCAAAGGTGAGGCACGGCTTAATGCTTGGCACACACACTTCAGAGCTCCGGAGTTGCTGCTCTGCGGCCATAATATGAAATAGAACAGTATCAAATCAAAATGTTAACATACCGAAAATGCGATTAATCAGACGAAGCATGTTGCTACTAGGCTAATGCTAACAGTTCGTGAGTAATGAGTTTCTAAATAAACACTTGTCTTGGCCAACTGTTTCCCAGTTCTCTGCTATCATGGAGAAGCTACCAGTTCTCAACCTTATTTCTGGAAGACCCTACCAAATCCACTTCAATTCAACGAAGACAACTTTCTGTCTACCGCTCCTGTCAAGGTTTCGCCACATTGGACCATCCAATCCACACACACACAACTTGGCACAGGTTTTTACACCGGATGCATTCCTGATGCAACCCCTTCCATGTTTCTAACCAGGACCTCTAAGCAGGGGCTGAGTATTATGGGGTGTCACAGCCCACCAGGGCTTGAGTGTAGGGCTTGAACCTGGAACCAAATCAACAACATAGAGCCTTAGCCGCCTGAGACACCAGTCCCCAATTCACTTCAATTAGGAAAATGCTGTTAATTAGGTGATTAGTTATATCTGTGCAGGTCAGTGATCAAGAACCTTTGAATTAGGAAACAGCTTCTTTCGAGCTGTTGCTCGTGCATCGTACTGTACTGTATATTACCCTCTGAAGGCAGCACTATCTGCCGTCTTCTGCATACATGGAGCTCAAGGACGTCCATTACTGGCTAGTGTGACTAGTGATTTTCAGGAAACAGATATCTGCTTGATCGATGTGCAGTATGGCACAACAAAAAGAAGAAAATATCCCTGTCGTCAAGATGTGGACGGTTTTAGCTGTTACATCCTGTTTTCCTAAAAAAAGAAAGAAAGAAAGAAAAAACCCAGCATCAGTAACCACCACACAAACAAGTTTGTTTTTGAGACTCTGATGATTCAGACATGTGGTTGCTCTATAATTGTTCCTTATGTATTAGTTACCTTAGCTTTATATTATCAGTGCAAAAGGGAAGAAGCATGCCTTGGATGATTAATGATATTCTCATTAGATTCGATTCGATTCGATTACATTACATTAGATTCTTATAGGAACACCCAGACATTAAAGTACCTTTTGGTTGGCATAGCAGTTTACTGAGGTACAACAAATTCCAGACAGTACATGTCATTGTACACTGAAGTGCTAATGCAGTGACAGCAAAGGACAAGAATAAGTGCAGTTCAATATAGTAAATACACAGGACAGCAGTAGTAATTACCAAGTAAACACTAATTACACAGAGACGAGAGCAACATCAGGATAAATTATACGACAAGACGTTCTGCTGATGGTGCAAAAAGAGTTTTAGTAACAACACAACTATTTTGTCCCAATTCTGTGAGTTTTCATAGCAGTGTGTGTGTGTGTGTGTGTGTGTGTGTGTGTGTGTGTGTGTGTGTGTGTGTGTGTGTGTGTGTGTGTGTGTGTTTTGGACATGCTCTTACTTGCATTATTAAACTTACTGTAGGTGTGTCGATTTTTTTATATGCTGCATCTCATGACTTTTTTTCCGACCACGTTTCCTCCATGAAGTTGACGGTTCAACACTATCCTTCCCGGTTTTTGATAATGCATTAGACAGTTCTCAACCAAGTTCCAGTCATTTTAATATTTTCATTGCTTGATGCAGACCAATAACTCGACCCTACTGAAACAGCTTCTTCTTTAGGCAGGCAGTGTACAGTACTGTCCAGTATATGGCCTTGTTCTAATACTAATACTGTTGTTTCTATAGTAACAGTTAACCCAAACAGACTTCCATGAACATGCTTGACATAATCTAATATTTATCATTAACTAATTAGAGAAATGAAAAAGAAAGTGTTGTTATACACTATAATAAAGAAAAACATACTGGATACTAATTCATAAGGGTTGAGATGTTTGTTTAAATTCATGAAAGAAGGTAAAAGCATAGCTGTATGTTTTCCTCCATGAAAAAGTCTTCAGGACAAAGGGATTTGGGTTTCACGGTTTCTTAGTAACATGACAAGCTTATTCATGCAAGAGTAAAAAGGAGGCTGGTGAGTAATCAAATATTTGTGGTGTCTATATTGTTAGTGTTGAAAGGGCTTGCGTTGTGGATCTTATTCTTAAACCAGTAGATAAAGAGTGTGGTCACTGCCAAATATACAAATATTTTAATGAATTATACAAAGGTATTACTCAACATCACAAGCAATGTATTCGAACCCAACTCTCGAATCCTCTTTGAAAATCCCCTTTGTCGCAGATGATGGTCTCCCACTGCGTGGTTTGCCATCAATACTGGTTTCCCCTTCTTTAAACCTCTTCATCCATCTGTTTGCATTACTCTTGGTGTCATCTGTGTACATTTTCTGTAGCGCAGTGAGAGAGCATTAACTGTGACAAAGGGGATTTTCAAAGAGGATTCGAGAGTTGGGTTCAATGATGGCGCAAATGCATCACTTGTGATTGAAACTGTCTTGAGTAATAACTTTATTTAGAGGAAATGTGCAATTTGAACAGTCTATATACAGTTACTAAAAACAGTATGGAGTGAAATAAAACATTTCATGACAACCAGTAGAGGTTTATTTCATCCACATACAATATCTTGCCACGCCCTTCACATTTTGATGGTACAGTAGTAGAAGGCTAGATGCTACGCCATGCTTTAAATTTTCTACCAACAAACTACACTACTGTATATGGACAAAAAGTATTTGGCCGAATCTGTTAATTGTTGAATTCAGGTGTTTCAATCAGATCAGGCCCCTTATCCCTAGTGAAGGTTGATCTTAATACCTCAAGACATCTTGGACAAAGCTGTGCTTCCAGCTTCATGGCAACATGGTTTTGGGAAGGTGCTTTTCTATTCCAACATGACTGTGCCCCAGTGCACAAAGCAAGGACTATAAAGACATGGTTCCATGTGTTCGTTGTGGAAGAATTCGACTGGCCCTAACACAGAGCCCTGACATCAACCCCATGGAGCACCTTTGGGATGAACTGAAACGGACACTGTGAGCCAGACCTTCTCATCCAGCATCGGTGTCTGACCTCATAAATGCTCTACAGAATGTATGGACACGAATTCCCAAATAAACACTCCAAAATCATGTGAATGTCCTTTCAAGAAGAGTGGAAACTGTTATAGCTGCAAAAGGGGGACCGACTCCATATTGAAGTAATGTATATGCATTTGTGTCATTGCTGGTTTCTCCAAATACTTTTGTCCATATAGTGATGTAGTGATACTGTATCTAACTAAACAAATATTGTGTCTAAAGCAAGTCCAGTGAAATGCAACCATGCTGACCGTCCATGTTGCTTTTTTTTCAGGCCATGGACCTGTATTATCACGGAGAAGCTGATCCAGATTACGGCTGCACCTCAGACCCCAGTAAGAGCTCCTCTTTCTCCCACTGGTGTGATTATGTAACATACAGTACCATGATCAGTTTCGTTCTCCGTCCTCCTCCAGAGCTTACAGAAATCAGCTTATTGGAACCGCCTAATAATTCTCTCCGCTCGAAATGTGTGGAAGAGCAAGAGTGTCCTGGACTAATTAACGTTCATAAAGCCCGATGACTCACTGCAGCTCTTGACGAATTTGAGTCTCATAATCGTCTCGAAGCTGAAAGCAACCTGGAAATGTCATGAACAAAAGCGACATCGCAAATGACTAGACAATGAGAGAAACGACTTGGCAATTATATCCACCTCCATTATTTCAGCCATTATCTCTGTCTGCATTCTGTTTGTGAGAATATTAAGGCAAATTACATTTTACGAATGTTAATGATATGCTCATGAAAGCAAATGCCAAAGATTAGCAGCAAAGCGTGCGCTTTAGAGATGTGAAGTGATGTCTCTGGGATGACACGATGGGGCAGAGTGGTAGCCTTGACGCCTCCCAGCTCCAGGGATCAGGTGCTCCTATAATTACTGGAGATGGAGGAAATAAAAAGCTTTTAAGGTGCCTTTTACGGTCCTTGAAAATTGTGACAGCTTTTGTAGACAACTTAAAATGGTCCATAAAGGGACTTATAATAGGGAGGCTGATAATGGGAGACGAGGACGGCTTTAAAGTAGCAATCTGTAATTGTTAAAGCTTTCTGTCACTGTGGTGAATCCAATTGTTCTGAAAGTTCTAGCATGCAAAATGTCACATGAGCTGTGTTTCAGGAGAGTCTGGAGCTGAGGTCATTTCTATGGCACTCGCAATACTGTCGTATATAGTACTGTAAGTCTAGAAAGGCCAATTCATAGCAAATCAGGTCAAGCTTGATCTACAGCATGGTCTTTGATGAAATATGAAATTAGGTTATGGTGCTTAAAAAACAAAAGCATCCAAAGCACTCATCATCTATACAGCTTAAGTCTGTATTTAGGGTCACGGGGACCCTGGAGCCCTGGACAGGGTGCCAATCCATCGCAGGGCACACCACACCAATTTGGGAACGGCAATTAACCTAACCTACATGTCTTTGGACTGTGGGAGGAAACCGGAGTACCCGGAGGAAACCCGCCAAGCACAGGGAGAACATGCAAACTCCATACACACAGAGACGGGAATCGAACCCGGCCCCTGGAGGTACAAGGCGACAGCGCCTACCACTACACTACTGTGCATCCAAAGCGTCACATGATAATAATAAAAATATTAGTGACATGATTATAACAAAACAATTTCATGAATAACCCTAACTGAACTGTGAAATGAAGGCAGCATTCCAGAAAAAGGAATTTTAAAGAACACACCCACTCTCATGCTGACGTTATTACCAGACATAATGGCATAAGGGTTAAAAGGTATCATCTCCACTCATGAGACATCATATGTACAACAAAAAGACAAAAAAATTAATAAATGTATCAATAAGTACTTAATTTAAAAGGTTATGCAAAGTGTGTGTCAGTACACTGAAGTTGAGGTTTTCTTGAGTACAGAGTTCCTTGATAGGAAGTTAATATGTGACCATATGCTTTTAGTTTAAATTAAAAAGTAATTGCAATATACAAGTCAAACCAGGAGATTTGAGAGTAAAAACGTCCTTTATTTCTCTATATAATCCCCTGCTACACTAATGCACTTATCCCAGTGTTTCACTAGTGCTTGGATACCAAGTACGCCGTAGCCATGATCAGACTGACTGCTTTACCTCTGAAACATTGGCCTTCCAGGAACTCCTAACATGTGGAAATTGCTTGAGGTCAGATCTGTACGCGAGATGAGTTCCTGTAATATGCAAATGTCGTTGGTGAATGACCGCGTGTAAATATTTAAATAATTACATTCACATAGACCTTTTTTTTATCCGATGATTTAGATACAGTACATTTATATAAGTGCATTTTTTATTGCGTGACCCATGACTAACTGTTAATGTGATACATTAAACCATTAATAACTGTTTGCAGTCAGGAGAATTGCACACATCCCAGCACCTATGGACTAAATCAAGAATAACAACTTATGCAACATACTGTAGTTTTTGCACCGTCAGACGTCCCTCCTCCCATGTTTCTTCTAAATACGGTCTTTGCATAATACAATAAACGGAACTGCATTTCATGCACGCTGCATATTTACTGTACATACAAACGGTGTGGTTGAATAGCTTTTGTTGATGTTGTTTAATTCCAGTGTGCAAAGTGAGTCACAACGGTGTCGGATTGGTCGTTTGAAAATCCTAATCCAAATGATCTTGAACATTTATAGCCCACTTCTTTAACTTTGTATTTACTCATATACTGCCTGCTGTATTATAGTGCAGTGGAGTGAGCAGGGAAGAAAGCGAGAGAGAGAGAGAGAGAGAGAGAGAGAGAGAGAGAGAGAGAGAGAGGTACAGTACAGTGTAGAAGACTGAATTGACTTACAGTGACTGTATGACGTGACCCTTCACACTGCGCATTATTAGAGAAACAGTAAAGTCAGGAAATATGGAAGGACTTACTGTTTTCGGCATGAATGCTGGGTTTCCAGAGCTCCTGCAGTGGCCCCACAAACTTTCCACTGGGACTTATCTTTAATTACGTACCCGATTTTACAGCACCAGGCTGAACTATGTGAACCCTGCGCTAGACTAAACGAATAAATTCTGCAAGTTGAAGTGGAACAGCGAGAAGAAGTCCCGACATGAGATCCGTGTAGTTTGTCAGCAGCTTATACACAAGGGGTGTTCGAGTCAAACCGGGACTTGGGAGGAAATTTCTCGTGAATGGAGACATAAAAAAAAAAAAAAACAATGACATTTACAGAAGACTTCAGTACGGTGAGATGAGACTCTTGGCCGCAGTAAAACGTTTGAATGGTGCAAACCGCCGCTCTGTTCTGGCAGCCAGATTCCATCACTGTCATTTCATGGTTGTACTGTATGTAGGCCAGCGTGAGCAGTAAGTGTGGTCTGTCACTTATTTGCCATCTGGGTTTTGAATATTGGAACAGAAACATGAGATTTCAGAAAGTCATCGCTGAAAATATTAGTCCTTGTTGTTGTTGTGCTGAAGCATTGAACAATATCCAAAGTAATATTTAGGCTTGTCTAGTCATGTACTATATCCATTCACATCATCTCATACAAATCCGCAACCTTTGCTAAACAGCGCAGCCTTTGTGGTGGGTTTCTGCCAGCATGGATCAAGATCTGGCTCGTTGTTTCTTTGTGCATACACGCGTATGGTGTTACATAATGCCACAGAACGCCAGAACACTATACGCTCCAAAACCACATTAGCATGCATCATTTCTGGATCGAGTTCAGGACACTAGTAGGTTTTAAAGCATATTACATAATCACCATTTTCAAATGCAAATAAAACAGTGTTTAGGTACTCAAGCTGAACCCTGTTGGAATAAATCCTCGAAATCCCCTTCTATCATCAGCTCACCCTGAATATTTCTCTTCCAACAGGAAGGGAGAGAGAATAAAATATGCCTCAATTAAGCGAAATGTCCGCAGGGGATGGAAATGAAAAAGTCCTGAATAAAAAGGTTCGAATTTCATTGAATGAACAGAAAACCCACAACCGGACCCAGTCCAGTTACAGTAAACACAGTAATAACACAGTGAGTCATCTGTGAGTTGTATCCGTGGCAGCTGTGTATGGCTGCACGGTCGAAAGCTGACGTTAACTGCCGATGGATGAGTGTCAGGCCAGTTAGAAGGGAACAGCGGGTTATCTAACCGCTTCGCTAGGGAGCCTCAAATCATCCGGCTGACATCTGTTTATGTGTTTACAGTGTGTATGTGTGTACTTGGCTCAATGCCCTCGGTAGAAATAATACATAAAGTGGGATTGTATGTCGATGATGGATGGAAAAACAAGAGCAGTCTTCCCATGTGGGAATCAGATGGAGATATCTTGAGAGGACTTTTTTTTTTAGGTTTACAGGCGTTACTTTTTACTTACATCATAACTTATTTTTTTCCCCCATGCACACATCCATCATGTATTTAACTTCAAGTAAGCATAGGACATAAATGACTTTTATATTAGTATATTCTAGGTATCATAGACATGTTTCTGGAGATTAAGCGGCTCTGTATATCATGGCTCAGTGAACTTTGACGGCCTCGTAAATTATTCCGTAGTTCTGCAGTCTTGCATATCAATACAGGAGTGGAATATATTGGATTTACGTCTTATGCTACTAAGGAAACATGTCATGAAAGATACATTTTTAAAGAAATTTTAACGATCATTTGACCAGATCGCTGATATGGACTCCATATGGAAATTGATTTTTGATTCCATTTATTAAAAATGCTTTCTCCAACTGCCTTACCTTACCCAGATATAGTAAGTCACCCTGCTAGCCAGCAATGAATATGTGTCTGTGTGCGTGAAGTTTGCATGTTCTCCCCGTGCTTCGTTGGTTTCCTCCAGGTACTCCGGTTTCCTCCCACAGTCCAAAGACATGCACATTAGACTAATTGGCGTTCCCAACTCGCCAGTAGTGTATAAATGTGTGTATGTGTGTGCTCTGTGATGGTTTAGTCCTATCCAGGGTGTACCCCACCTCGTCCCCGACGTCTCCTGGGATCGACTCCAGGCCCCAGAAACCCAGTTTTGTTTACCGCTGCTAGCCCTCTATGTAGCATTAACGTTAAAGACTATAAATATTAAACTTGCTTTGAATTGCAGTCTGGTTAGTTATTGCTAATTTATCTAGCATTATATATTTATAAATGTGACTTAAATATCTTCTCAGAAATCCTGTCAGCTTGGCCCCTGCTGGCTAGCTGACTATTAAATTCTTCCAATAAATGAGTTAATGTTATTATTATGCAAGATTTGTGGTAGTAATAAGATCTTTCAATGATATCTTTATGTTTCATACATTGGAGGACCCGGAAACAGTCTGTCTGTATGTCTGTCCGTCTGTCTAGCCAGATTATGTCCTAGCAATAAACAAAACTGACTGGACAAAATTTTATGAAACTTTTGCAATACTTAGATTTCTGCCTGACGTTTAACCTGCACCATAAGTGAGATCAAAATGTTGAGTAAAATCGATGTTATGAACAGTTATGTGCCGGATTTAATAATCTACCTTAAAATAAGTAAAAGTAGCTTAGCTAATAAGCTACTTGCTCATTGTAAACAAACACCTGCACCACTCACTCATGATCTATACCGTTTTACCCTGTATTCAGGGTCATGGGGGGGCCTGGAGCCTATCCCAGGTGACATAGGACACAAGGCGGGGTACACCCTGGACAGGATGCCAATCCAACGCAGGGGACACACATACACACAATCACACACTACGGCCAATTCGGGAACGCCAATTAACCTAATCTGTATGTCTGTGAGAGGAAACCGGAGTACCCGGAGGAAACCCACCAAGCACGGGGAGAACATGCAAATGCCATGCACACAGAGACGGGAATCGAACTTGGCCGGGAATCGAACCCGGACCCTGGAGGTGCAAGGTGACAGTGCTAACCACTATACCACCGTGCCGCCACACCTGCACCAATACATATCAATTAGAAAATCTAAAGTTAATATTTTTACTGGGATTACTTCATAATTTCACTGCTGAAATAAGACTTTTTAAGACTTTTTCAACTATGATTCAACAATTTTCTAATGTTTAGCCACCAATCCCAATACTGGGGAAACCAATACCATATAATGTTTTTACACCAAACAAAATTTTGTGAAATTACAGTACGAAAAAAAAAATGAATTGGGTCATCTTTGTTGCAGGCAGACATGCACGTGGGCTTTAACTGAAATAATAATAATATTATCACTGATTACATTAAAGCTGATCATATTACTTTGAACTTTAATTTTTAAACTATTCCTACAAACTCTTTTCAACTAGCTGTCTACTAAATATCACTTTGTTTTGCTTTGTTTGATCCATAACCTTAGGAACCATTTTGGTATGGAAAATGTCGTGGAGTTACAACAAGAAGCTGTTTGATTGACAGGCATTTATATGAGCTCCTGAATGATGGCGACAGAATAAATGTACAGTAGGCCTGTTTACTGTCAGCACTGACGGTTTCTGTTCTGAATAGTTTTTTTTTTCCTGCCTGCTCTTTGTTTGAGTGACGACATCATCAGAGTTCATCCCTTCCGCCCAGACATCCGTCCAGTTGCTATTTTTTTAAAGACTGTTTTGCCTGACGCTGTTTATGCGTCTTCGAAATTGTACAGATGAATGATTGCTTTTGCGTAGAACCAAATGTACAAACACATGACAAATTTTCCACTAAGCCTGTAGGCAATGGCTTTAGTTTTGTCCCGAAACTACGGGGTTAATGGCATAACAAAGCCCAGTAGTACTCAAATTTTTGTGTAAATACATGCTCGTATCGTCATATACTGGCTGTAAAGACATTATTAAAAATATTCTTTTTAAGTAAATAATCTAATTAAATAGCAGTGAGACTCTGTTTTCAGATTCCCTGTGGCTAGCACTGTCATGAGCATTTCAATGGTTTATTTCAGTCGGCAAAGGGAATAAGGCCAGCTAATGAGAGGGCAGTGAGTTCAAAGTCTGGTATCACAAAGCTTTCACTGCTGGACCTTTGAGCGAAGCCCTTACCCTTCAACTGCTCAGTTGTATAAATGAGATGAATGTAAGTCGTTCTGGATGAGGGTGTCTGCCAGAAGTCGTAAATGTGTTTACATACTTCGAGAGAACAACTTTATTATAATCCACATCATTTTCAGCTTCCTGGTACAATCCAAGCTACATAAAGTGGAATGCATGTGTTAAAATATTGTCCATTGCTCCCGAATGTCTTTAACAGTTTCATCCATCCATGGTTTATCTAGAGCGCTTATGCTCAGAGGTGGAGTCTATCCCAGGGAACATGGGGCACAAGGTGGTGAATACCCTGAATGGGGTGCCAACCCTTTGCACACACACTATGGCAATTCACCTAGCTTGCATGTCTTCACACACATGCACAGACCAGAAGTGGGATTCAAATCCCCGACCCCCGACAATGCTAACCCATAAGCCACCATGCTACCCAGTTTCATACAATGCTCACAACTCCATACCTGCTGATGCAGATCCAGTGGAATCTAACCATTACTTTAGCTCAGTTTAGGTAGAGCGATTCAGCAGTGATTTATTTCTTTTTTTTTTTTCTGCCCAGCTTCTTATCAAATCAGTTCGGAAAGCTTTAACTTTCACAATAATCCTGCTGTCAATGCCATTGCGCTTTTCATCTCACAGATTCCTAATTAGCCGAGCTGAGTCTCTGCTGTAACTAAGCTCAACTTGCTCGTATAGCCGCGTTGTATCTTTGAGTCGTGCCAACATCTTTTCTATTCTAGAGTGGATTTCTCATTACTTTGACAGTGAAAATGACTAGAAAATGGTGAAATAGAATGGAAGCACTTGCTCTTTTTGTTTTTAGGAGCATTTTCTTAATCTGCAAAGGGGCTGTGGATAAACAAAAGACTAAACGTGAAAATGTGGAAGTCTTTCAATTATATATAGGCTAGAGGAAAATACAGTGGATTAATACACGTAATAAGAGAATGTTGGGCTGTTGTTTATGTATGTGTAGAAGTGCGTACTTTAAGAATAAAGGGTACTCTGTATCCGGAGTGATAACCTTACGTAGATCTTTTTGTATGTAATCTTTTACCTAGAACGTGCCATACTGGTGTACCTTTAAAGCTTTAAAAGGCAATTATGGTCAAATTCCAACTGTTAGATCTTTTTAAAGGCTTCTACTTGAATGATAAATATTAAATGTACAATAGAAACAAGGAAATGTACAGTTCAGTATCTACAGTGTGCTTTCTTCTGCATGAACTGCAGTAAATCGCACCAAGGATCACCTCCATGAGAACTCTTGGCCTGTTTATTCTTTTTTTTTTAAACACACTTAATATGTCAGGGTGGCCTGTAAATCTGATAAGGAGTCTGGGATTGCATGTCATAAAGAAAACTATGCCAGGTTGAATTCACTTCTCAGGAGGCTCAGGAGGCAAGGAGCAAGGAGCGACTCACAGGAAAGGTTTGTGTCTTGGGGTCTTTTTTTTTTATTTAAACAATAAGCTATAATTTGGATGTCAAACATTATCTGATCTGAACTGTCCAGGAGATGTACAGGACTGTGCAAAAGGCTTGAGCCACCCCTCATTTATTTCTATTGAGACAACAGACATGTATGAGAGATACTGTATTTACATGTCTCATTCATGTCTATTTTCTCTAATTTAGAGATAAATGAGGGGTGACTGAAGACGTTTTGTAAGTCAATATTTGGTATTGTTCAACTCGCTTAGACAAGCTTTCTTGTAATTTCTTTATGTAGTCTTCAAGAAAGGTTCTCCAGGCTTCTTGACGGACATTCCAGAGCTTATCTTTCTACATTGGCTCCCCTTTGCGCCATTCTCTATCAAGATGATCCCACACTGCTTCAATAATGTTGAGATCCGGGCGTTGGTAGGCCAATCCATGTCTGAAGCTGTTGCATCCTGTGTGGTTTTGTTTTCTATTGAGGTATGCAGTGACTACATTGCAGGAACGTCTGTCTCTGTGGGCCCTCACAGCTTTTGCTCAGTACTGTATTCTTATATACATATAATCATGTTTTGGGCTCAGCCCCACACCACATGGAACACTGCATTGCTCAACTTTTGCACAGTTTTCTATGCTTGTGCATGAGTTGAACTCTGGGTTTCGACTTTATTATCATACTGTAAATGGATGTGGCACCGTGACTGACAGAATCACAGAGTTAATCAGCGAGTGTCCCAGTTTGCTTTGGCGCTGAGGGATGCTATCCATCCATAGGTTCTCATTGAAAAATGAATATACTTAGCTCACCACTCAACATTCTGTTTTCCCCCATGAGCTGAAGTCAGGGATGCCAGATTGGTGCTTCTTGCTCGCAATGTGTACGGGTTCAGTGCTGGCTTAGCTTACAGTCCTGATTCATTTGCGTAGTTTCTGTAAATGAAACTTGTTACGATTAGACTTATCATAAGTAAAAGGTTGCAGATTCAGATTATTAAAATCAAGTATAAAAAAAAAGTCTGTAAGACTCGAGAGAAAAATATAGGTTATATACAGTAGTATTTTTTTCCCTTTAATTTCTGTACTTATATCGCTATAGGAAGTACAGTGGCTTAGTGGTTAGCACTTTCGCCTTGTTTCGGGTTTGATTCCCTCTTTGGATTCTGTGTGCATGATGTTTGCATGTTCTCTACTTCTGCTGAGTGGGTTTTCCCTGGGTACACCGGTTTCCTCCCACAGTCCACAGTCCATGCAGATTAGGATAATGGGATTTCCCCAAATTGCCCATAGTGTGTGAATGAGCATATGAGTGTGTATGTGTGTGCCCTGTGATGGATTGGCACCCCACTTAGGGTGGACCCTGCCTAGTCTCCTGGGATAGGCTCCAGACCCCCCATGACCTTGGATGATACAGGATAAAATGGTATAGATGATGAGTGTGTGAGTGAGTGAGTGAGTGAGTGAGTGAGTGAGTGAGTGAACTCTTGGTCTGGGTGATATTTGTAAGAGCAAAGTGCAAGAACATTGTTTGACATGAATATCAGGACTCACACAAACACCACATTGGGACTTTGCAATCAAAGTCAGCACTATGACATCAGCACTATGATGTCATAGCTCTGATAATGTTGATACTCTGATAGTGCTGATGCTCTGATAGTACAAATGTCATTGTGTGCAAAGGGCTGATCTTGTTATTCTAAAGATTTTTTTTCAACCATATGGCGCTTTTTGGAGGTCTTATCATGCTCCAAAAGTCAGCACATAGGTTGGAATCTGATGTCATTAGGATGTCTGAACAGCTGGCTCTACCAATGTGGGGAGATTTTGGCTGTAAATACACACTTGCATGTAAATAAAATCCGGTACACATTTAGATCTCATTGAGCTAAACAATTTTAGCTCTGCATATTATGGGCGCTACTCAATAAGAAGTCAGTTATTTGGGGTTGCTTGCAAAATGCACCCAATAGAATTGGATATACCCCATTTATATGATTGCCACCAATCTAGGCCAATATGATCTATGAGCATTTATGAGGTCAGGAACTGATGTTGGAAAATGCCTGGCTCATGATCTCCGTTCCAATCCATTCCAAAGGTGCTTGATGGGGTTGAGGTCAGGGCTTTGTGTGGGCCAGTCAAGTTCTTCCACACATAACTTATCATACCATGTCTTTCTTTGTGCACTGGGGCACAGTCAAAGGTGGTGTCCAAGATTTATTGGTATGCTGAAGCATAAAGTTTGCTCTTTACTGGGGATAAGGGGCCTGACTGAAACACCTAAAATCAATAATTAACAGGTTAGGCCAAATAATTTTGTCCATATAGTGTATCTATCTATCTATCTATCTAATCTATCTATCTATCTATCTATCTATCTTAATACACATTTAGAAATCTATGCATTCTATGCATCTAGAACAAAAAAAATTTACGTGCACATGACATCAATAATTCTCTTTTGAAGTGAAGGAACATTTTTTGTTTTGAAATTTACTGTATACTGTATATTTGTGTGTATATTTGTAAAAGATGACAATCTGGCAACACAGCTTGAAGTGTTTTGGCACAGACTCCCTCGGTTTTGTCGGCGTCGCGCGAGCCATCCGGTGCAGTAAGGAGAGAGCGCGAGCTTACTCACTCACTCACGCGCTTCTTATGGGCTCGCGGATTCACCGGCAAATCAAACCGAGTTCAGTGCCGGTATCGGTGTGTCTCTGGCCGGAACCTTTCTCTCATCAGGTAGGGCGCTGAAAGATGAAACCCGTTTCCATTCATTCGTGTGTGTAAAACGGATTAGCTTATGTTCCGCGCGCTATCTGACTCGACTCTTGAATAAAAAATAATATACCATATACTTTTTAATCAACTGTGATGTCAAATAGATGCTTTGTAGTGTTCATTCTGGTGATAAATATTGAATCATTTTCGATACTAATTTTTAATCAGTTTTAAACTGTCTTTCCTACACAAATTGTATTAAAACCATCATTTTTTTAGTCAGGTTTTATACCGGGTTGCCAGATTGTTGTTTTACCCCCAGTACTATTATTTTTTAATCTGCTCAATTCATAACAACATGATAACTTGCACTTGAGGAGGAATAAAAATGCTAATGTTTATTAAATAGTCGTATGCACAAAATTACATTTCAAAATAAAAAGTCTTCCTTTTTTTAAAGGAGTAAAAACCGCGACCAATCTGGCAACACTGTCTATGCGTGAGAATCCGGTTTTTTTTTTTTTTTCCTTACTTTTTTTTTATCCTTGTGCTGTGGAACGTTAACGGCGGGTGCGCGTGGGAGGGGCGTGTCTTGTGACTTATTACTATTCATAGCGCAGTCGCGTATGATTGGTTCGGAAAGTGTCACCAGTCCCCGCCCACAACCCCACCGAGCTTGTGCGGTATAAAGAGACGAAAGAGCGGCGTAAAGAGTTCAGTGAGGCTTTTGTGTGGATTTGGGTGCGTGCCCGAGCTGGAAAACTACAGGGACAGTCATGACCATCCAAACAGAGACGGGCGTGAGTGCTCCCGCCATGACCTACTCGAAAACAAGGGGACTGGTGGCTAATCTCAGCGGTAGGCTTTCATTAGTTCTGCCATGAATGGAGCTCCTTCAAGCCAACCTGCTTCAGTGGAAGAATATCAAGTGACTCTTTTTGATCTTCTTTTTTCTTTCTCTTGCAGCTTTTATGAAACAGAGGAAAATGGGACTGAATGACCTTATTCAGAAACTGGCGACCAGCTCCTACGCCTGCAAGCAGTGAGTATTCAGTTGCAGTGTTTATGCACGACACAAAAATTCCAAATACAAACAAAAACAAGTACATGCATGTGTGCGTGCGTGCATGCATCATCACCCTTTTGTGTTTTATACTGAACTACGCCATTAATTGCACTGTTCTGGATGATTTCACAGCTCAGAGGTGGATTCTATCCTGACCTTGACACCTCCGCAAGATCCTGAGCTGATGACGAGCAACCCCTCTCCTCCTGTGAGTACTTTTTCGCCTGTGCTCATGCACACCCGATACAAAAACAATCGATTATAACTGTACAGTACATCTGACCGTGACTCTCCGTGTCTCGTCCCGTAGCCGAGTCCGTCCCAGCAGATCAACCTAGGACCTTCGTCCAATCCGACCGCCAAGCCCTCTGACTTCAACTTCCTCAAGGTTATCGGAAAAGGCAGCTTCGGGAAGGTTCTTCTGGCCCGCCATCGCGGCGATGACCAGTTCTACGCTGTTAAAGTGCTACAGAAGAAAGCCATCCTGAAGAAGAAAGAGGTGTGTTATGTCATCTATTTTAAATAGGCCAGGCTGGGTTTAGTGTCTAGGGTCTGATGTCTTTTTTTGGCCCGTTCCCTATAGTATCTGCTTAAGGAAAGTCTATTGGGATCTCTAGCACTTATTAAACAGATACTCAATCTAACGCAGCTGTAGCGTATGTGTGCTTACAACAGATGAGAATTTTAACCTGAATTATATTTTAAAATGATTTATATTTAAAGAACCTTTTTAAAGAATCCATGCATTAGGTTTAAAACATCTTTTGCATAACAATGTATTATGCTTATGTTTTGAGTGCAATGCATTGAAATGGGTTCAAAACTGTTAGCATTCATTACATTGCTGGTAATAAAAATATGGTGTATATAATTTTTTTTTGTTGTTTTCATTCTTCTGCTTTTAATACTTTGATCCTGACCTTCTTCCTTTGCACTTTGCAGGAGAAACACATCATGTCAGAGCGTAACGTGTTACTGAAGAACGTGAAGCACCCGTTCCTCGTGGGCCTGCATTACTCCTTCCAAACCGCAGACAAACTCTACTTTGTGTTGGACTACATCAATGGAGGAGAGGTAAGAATATCCCCATGTGTTTATGGAACTTTTCTGTGTCGAATAGGGGACATGAGCGAGGTAAAGTGAGACGGTGAGGGGGAGACAGACGGAGACAGAGACAGAGAGCGGATATCCCTTCTTTGCTCTTTAAAGGGAGCTATTCAGGAAATGGCTGGGAGGGCCTTTGTGTGTATGTGTGTGTGTCTGAAAGCGGGGGCTCAATTTAGCATTGATGAAGCTTTCGTCCTGTGTGTGTGTGTGTGTGTGTGTGTGTGTGTGTGTGTGTGTGTGTGTGTGTGTGTGTGTGTGTTGTATCTTTCAGTAGAGTACACTCTCATTTCCTCCCATTGTTGAAGTAGTGAAGAGTGAAGAAAGGGCTGATTAAATATGGCTCACAGGATGTAGGTCCAAGGACTTAATCGTTCTCTCTCTCATTCTCTTTTTTTCCCCTTTCTTTCTGTAGCTGTTCTATCACCTTCAGAGAGAACGGTGCTTTCTCGAACCCCGTGCCCGCTTCTATGCTGCTGAAATCGCCAGCGCTCTGGGCTACCTGCACTCCCTGAACATTGTCTACAGGGACCTGAAGCCTGAAAACATCCTCCTGGACTCGCAAGGACACATCATCCTAACAGACTTCGGCCTCTGCAAGGAGAACATCGAGCCTAACGGAACCACATCCACTTTCTGTGGGACGCCGGAGGTACGTATCATCCGTCTCTGCTACTTGACAGCTACCATAGAGACTACGGGAGCTGAAACGCCTCTATTTTGTCTTTGTCACTTTTACTGTCTCTTGTAATGGAACAAAGAGGCTAAATAAATACCTTTCCCTAGATGGCACTTTTTTATCACAGCCTGTCACAGGAGAAGTCCACTCAAGCTCTTATTTTACGTCCTTTCTCTTGATGTTTTTTCAGTATTTGGCTCCAGAGGTGTTGCATAAGCAGCCGTACGACCGTACAGTGGACTGGTGGTGTTTGGGCGCCGTGCTCTATGAAATGCTATACGGCTTGGTGAGTATTACATCATACAGTACAACGATCCACACAAACTATGTAATTACACCCCCCCTAAACGAGCCCAGGGTTATAACCCTTCAATTATTATATATATTGCTTTTCTCCCCACAGCCTCCGTTTTATAGCCGCAACACAGCCGAGATGTACGACAACATCCTGAACAAGCCGCTGCAGCTGAAGCCGAACATCTCCAACGCTGCCCGTCATCTCCTCGAGGGTCTGCTGCAGAAAGACCGTACCAAGAGACTAGGCTGCACCGATGACTTTGTAAGTGTCTTCTTGCTCGACAGTGTCAGTAATACCTGGAATGTGAAGTAACTTCATCAGATGACTCATATTCTTCTCATTGCTTTTTTTCCTCCCTAGAATGAGATTAAGAACCACATGTTCTTCTCCCCCATCAACTGGGATGATCTGAATGCTAAGAAGCTCACCCCTCCCTTCAACCCCAATGTGGTATGTTCCATTATTCTGCTAGAGATTTTAGTTCAGATAAAGGTCATAGAATGGGTCCAAGTTCCCAAAGATGTATATAAGATGTATATTCCCCAAAGTTCTGTTTCTTTATCTGCGTATGATGCATCAAGGAATAATGTTTCTCAGGGAGTCCATAAGGTCATGGGTGGGGTCATAGGGTCACTGAACTCTAAAGCTGACACTGACATGTTTTTGTTAATGAAAATAGTTCAGTACCCTCAACTTAAACACAATATCTTACAAGATAAAATGAAATGATTATGTTTAAGCAAAGCTTCCGTCATCGAATGTTCTTCAAGCTAATTCATTTTTATGTTTTTTTTTTTTCCCCCTCAGACCGGCCCTAGCGACCTGCGGCACTTCGACCCAGAGTTCACAGACGAGCCGGTGCCGAACTCCATCGGCTGTTCCCCAGACAGCGCTCTGGTGACTGCCAGCATCAGCGACGCGGCAGAGGCCTTCCTTGGCTTCTCCTACGCTCCTGCTATGGACTCGTACTTGTAGCCCATCACCATGGAGACACCATCCCCATAGACTCTGGCACCGTAGCTCATTACCATGGAAATGCCGTCCCATGGAGTCCCACCTGTAGTGCATCACTATGAGAATGAAGCCAGCCCCATTGCCCCGCCCCCAGATTGGGGGCCCCTGTTTGCACATGGCCTTAGGCAGCTCCATAGGCCTTGGTTTAAAGGCCTAAATCGTACACATGAGAGAATTGACCTTCTTTCATCATCATCATCATCATTGTCGTCGTCGTCATCGTCGTCGTTGTTGTCACAGACTTGTTTGTCTACGCAGAGCATGGTTACTTCTCCGCTTACACCCGTCCTGGTTCGACTGTTCTGGATGCACAGAGAGGAAGAGAATGTGCAGGAGTGCTGAAAGACTGTTTTCAAGTTTTTGTTCTGTTTTTTTTTTTTCTTTTTTCTTTTTCACCCACATATTCGAGGCTATTGCTGTTGTCAGAATGTGAATATTCTGTTTCCAGAGGACTGTGTGTACATGTGCCTTCATCTCCCCTGTCCCTCAAGAGTCCTCTGGGTCATATGACCACAGTCTGTCACCACTCGCATAACCTCAAGTTTGGTTGCACAATTACTCTATGATTTCAACATCACATTTACATTTTTTATTAATTTTTTTTTTTTTCATCATATGAAATTTTTCATTCCCCTTGACTGAGTGGGCTAACGCTGGAAGGGATCTGCTGCTATGTTTGTGTGTAGATAGACGCCTGGACCGTCCAATCAGACGCCTTTGTCTCAACTTTAGTCTTCCAGCTTCCTTTTTGTGACGTAACAAAACCACTCAAAACAAACAAACAAAAAAACAAAAGCATTCCGTCTGTGTCCACTGACCACATTCCACTCAATATGACTGTGTACTGCTATTTAAGTTTGTTTGTATATTTTGAGTCTGTGTATTAGTTTTAATATATATGGAACAAAGCAACTAAGGATATGCTTACATGTAATGATAACTGTTAAACATGTACTGTAAAATTGTAAAATGTTTGATTTATGTGACTGTTTGGTTTGCAATAAAACATTGTTATTTTCCCCAAAATATATATAAGTTTTTGTCATCCTGTTTTCTTGATCTCTGGGTTAGGAATCAGTTTTAATCGCCAAATCAGAATTTTCATCTATTGGTCTTTTGAACTCTTAACTGAAATGACTCAAGTGTCTTCAGTGTAATACGTGTATAGGGTTAAAACGCCCAAATTCTCTAATCTAATGTAGGTTTGTATGTAGGTTTCTTCGTAGGTATACAATTAGGTCTTATAATATCAAGCACAGCCTGGTCCCCCCCTAAAAAAGTCAAATTATTTACCTGCATCATAAAAAGAAAACCAAGCTAGAGTTGGGTTATTAACACTTTAACGAATTTGGATGGATAGTGACAAACTCTTAACTTCATGAATACAGCAACGATTGAGATGCACAACAGGTGAAGTTGCATCATAAAAAAAAAAAAAAAATCGAGAGCATTGTGAGTATAGGAAAACCACATGTCGGTGAGACTCAGCAGAAAGAAAAAAACGAGGGCTTTGCTGCAGAGCATAAAGTTTGCACTTTGGAGCAGTGGAAAGGGGTAATGTGGTTTAGATTGACCCTATTCCGGAGCGATGGGTGCATCAGGGTAACAAGGGAAGCGCAGGAAGCGATGCACCCATCATGCATCGTGCACACTGTACAAGCCCCTGGAGATCTGGTGTTAAGATCTGGTGGTTGCTTCAGTCGCTCAGGTCTAGACTCGGCAATGTTATGCGGTAATAAAATGAAGTCAGCTGACCACCTGAATGTACTGGTTGTCACATAAATGTTGCACATTTTTGTCTTTTCTCTGCACATACAGTAAATTGTGCGACTCCTAAATCAGGCTTGGGTAGGTACAGTATGGCCTAAAGGATGATTAGACACTGTGTATGGAAAAACATTAGCTTTTGTCTCTGCTTGTACATAACAGTGTTGTATGTACAGTATGTGTGTACGCTCACTGTGTTTGGGTTGATCAATCATTCATAATGAAGTGAGAATTATAATAATGATATATCATCAGTAGTGCTGCCTTTCCAATGGACAAACCCACTGTAGTAGAGGGGACTCGCACATGCGGTAACGTTTAGCAGCAGATGAGCTAATAATCACACTGCCCTACCTAAACTATATGCCGGTATGCATGCACAGCCCTGGGAAGCGATATACGTGTATATTCATGAGGTGTTTTTGCAAGCTGTTGACTGTTTAACAGCTCGCCTGATGGTTGCAGATGGACTTTCTTCCTCTTTACTTTGCCCTCTTGGCGCAAACTGGTGCGTCACTCCTCTTACACAGCTCAGCCCCTCTGACGCACGACACGACGACATTTACAGCCTGTCTTTGACCTCGCGTCTAGTCACCTTTTAAGTGGATTGCAGTAAAAGTTGACATGAATCGTAGAAAGCAGACATCAGATTAGATCAGTGATACGAGTCTGGGTTCCGTTAATGTCACAACAACAGCGTGGATTCTTAAAGCGAGACAGGATGTTGCTGGTAGTGTCCGGCTTTGGTGGTTGTGATTCAGACTCGAAGTTTATAGGATTGCAAAAATATATCAAATTGATAAATGGATTATTTCTCTCTCTCTGTGAGATGATTGATTCTGTTTATTAAAGTTCGTGCACATGTTAAGCTTGAAATTGATTCGTTCTGTGTCTTGGCACAAGATTTCTCTTTGTTCCAGAAAGAAGTGTGGAATAATTAGGTTTTTCTGGTCTATATTGATTAATAGAACAGCCTGTCAAGTGTAGGCCTTTTTAAAAAAAAATTAAATTCCCACCTTTTCCTCTGCACTGGGTTTACAGATATGGTGTTCTACTGCCCCCTGCTGGAGATCTCATGTGTCACATGATTAACTAAACACAAGTGAAAAGCCCAGTTCTTCCAAAAAGAAAAACACTCATTATATAGATACAGTATATTATATTGTATAAATAATAAAACACAACTGGATATTATTTTAATAATAATCATCAGCATGGTGGCCCAATGTGAAGCGATATTGCTTTTTTTTTGTTGTAAATATTGCTGGTTTTTTAAAAATAGTTTATTATTGCATTTAATATTATAGAACCGTGTGACATACTTTAATAAATGAGTACTAGTTATTATGTAGGTTAAGTGATTATGTATATAATTTGGCATTTAATTACTAAAGTATGGCACATGGTTCTACAACCTGTATTATAATACTATGGAACACATACCAGAATACTGTCAAAAATATGGTATAGGTGTTTATGTACCATAATGGTAAAATATAGTTATTTAAGATAGATAGATAGATAGATTATTGAACCTGAAGGAACTTTTATTAAGTGCATTCTCCATATAAACGTCACAGGTCAAACTTCCTGACACTAATATTTAACTCTACAACTAATCTTTAACCAGTAGAATTTTTTTTTTTATCTAAACAGGAAACAGAATATTTAGAATAAAGGAGTGGTGTGTGCTTTCAGGCAAATTCCGTGTAATCTCACAGTGAGCTCTTGTTCTTCAGTGCCCCCTAGTGGTAACAAGTGAGAGTAACTTCTAGCTCTGGAAAGCTCTGGAATCTTTTCCCTTAGTTGAGTTCAAGGATCATAACTGGCTGACAAGTATTAAGCACAGACGCATGCAAACTGTGAATAAACACACATAATTTAATGATTTTAAAAAAATGTAAACACTAAATTACAAATTACCCTGATTATTATTTCATATTACAGATCAGAATATACAGAATATATCTTTAAGCATGCCTTGAAGTGACAACACCAAAGAACTTCCTTATATGTAAAAAAAAAAAAAAAAAAAAAGCTTGATTCTTGCTCTATCTGAGGGTGGACTGTCCCAGAGACAAATAGCAGGGAATCTTCAAGGATTCAAATAGCAAGGAAAAATACCCCCCCCCCCCTCACGCCCCCCCTTTTTTTTATACCACAAACAGAATTACAGATCAGTTTAGAGAAAAGGCAAAACATCAACACACACTCTGCATGTGGGCACTATGCATGATGGTGCATCGCTTCATGCGCTTCCCTTCTTACCCTGATGCATCCACTACTCTGGAACAGGGTCAACCTGAACTCATTAGACCATAGGATTTATTTCAGTTGTTCCAAAGTCCAATCTTTATGCTCCCTATTATATACTTACAGTGTATATGTTTTATCATAAAACTTTCTTTACGTGTCTATTTATTTTTTGCATGTCTGTTTACAGTACATGCATATT
>JAAGKR010003093.1:40758-62604 GCA_011419295.1 Clarias macrocephalus
TCTTTTCCCTTAGTTGAGTTCAAGGATCATAACTGGCTGACAAGTATTAAGCACAGACGCATGCAAACTGTGAATAAACACACATAATTTAATGATTTAAAAAAAATGTAAACACTAAATTACAAATTACCCTTATTATTATTTCATATTACAGATCAGAATATACAGAATATATCTTTAAGCATGCCTTGAAGTGACAACACCAAAGAACTTCCTTATATGTAAAAAAAAAAAAAAAAAAAAGCTTGATTCTTGCTCTATCTGAGGGTGGACTGTCTGTAAGGTTTTATAATATTGTAAGACATTGTAATCTAATCAGTTCAGCCCTAAGAACAGACCCCTCACTGTGCTTCCTTACGCCTTCTGTGGTAACACCTTCTATATCCTGTACCCAGACGAATATACATCCACATGGCTCTTGTCTGCTAGAACCCTTTTGTTTAATCAGGAGAATGTAAATGTGTTTCCTCTCTCCTGTCTGTCTCCGGCTCTCTCTATCAATGACATGTGAATGACTGGTTCTTTTGATGTTCAGGACGTGGCAACGTTTAAATGTGCTCTCCTTGCTAAGAATAAACTAGAGATCTTCAGACATCATGCCTGCGTGTGTGTGTGTTTGTCTCTCCCGGTCGATCGGGCCCGGACCGGTAAGTGTATCAAGGTGCAGCGGACACAACAAGCTAAACTCTTCTCCTCTTAGCTTAAAACTGAGCTCGGACACATGACCTCTTCATTTAAAACCTAACACTGTCCCAGAGACAAATAGCAGGGAATCTTCAAGGATTCAAATAGCAAGGAAAAATACCCCCCCCCCCTCACGCCCCCCCCCCCCCTTTTTTTTATACCACAAACAGAATTACAGATCAGTTTAGAGAAAAGGCAAAACATCAACACACACTCTGCATGTGGGCACTATGCATGATGGTGCATCGCTTCATGCGCTTCCCTTCTTACCCTGATGCATCCACTACTCTGGAACAGGGTCAACCTGAACTCATTAGACCATAGGATTTATTTCAGTTGTTCCAAAGTCCAATCTTTATGCTCCCTATTATATACTTACAGTGTATATGTTTTATCATAAAACTTTCTTTACGTGTCTATTTATTTTTTGCATGTCTGTTTACAGTACATGCATATTGCAATGAGTTATTATATCATAAATAATGCATTAATTAATTAATTATAGAAAGTGGCCAAGTAAATTAAATTACAACTGGTGCTATTTGAATTTTTTTTAACTGGCTGTGTCTGTGAAATGAACTGCACTGTCTTTATAACTTACATACCTCAAATTATTATTCTTTTTTTCCCATGATTGAAACTGCTTTTATGAATGAAAAAAGCACAATTAAACACATAACTGGAACTGAAGAATCAAGGACTTTATTTGTTGTTGTTTATTAGCTTTTTTTTTTTTTTGCTTTTTTTTTTTGGATCATATTTAAGTAGTTCATATGTAAATGTACATCTTTATAGTTTTTGAGACATAAACTTACTGGTAGAGACAGACTGGTATGGAACCTTACATTTTCACCACCATTGCAGAAATTGAATTTAATTCTATTTATATTGAATAAAAACGGATTTATAAAGGGATATGTAAAAAAAAAATAATAATAAAAAAAGGTTTATCCCTAATGAGCAAGCCGGAGGCTATAGTGGTCATGAAAAACTTGCTGAGATGACATGAGGAAGAAACCTTAAGAGAAACCAGGTTTAAAAGGTTACTCATCCTCATTTCTGTGACACTATCTGGTATGACCATTAATAGATCCCTACTATAAATGTTTGGCCATTGACTGGATCATGAAGTCCACCACGACAGGCAGGAAAAATGGGATCCAGTGGACTCAGCTGGATGATCTTGACTTTGCTGACGACCTTGCGCTCCTGTCACACAACCAAAGCCAAATGCAGGACAAGACCACCCATCTTGAGACCATAAACGTGCAAACAGGACTCAAGATCAGTAGGAAAAAAACAGAACTGATGAAGATAAACTCCACTGCCAACACCCCTACCACTGTTGGGGGAGACTCTATCAAGGAGGTAGAGACCATGGAAGTGTGATTGACCATCTGGGAAGCACAGACCGAGACGTCACTGCTAGAATTGGAAAGGCGAGAGGAGCCTTTGTCATGCTGAAGAAGATTTGGACTTCTAAGGAGATCACCATGAAGACCAAGCTCTGCATTTTCAACTCAGATGAGCATAGGCCAACTCAAATGTAAAATCGGTTCTTGCTTTATGCTTGTGAGACTTGGCGGACTACAAAAACTATGCTGCGGAAGATCCAGGCATTTTTGAACACCGGTCTGAGGCGCATATTCAAGATACGCTGGCCTTATAAAGTTAGAAATGGAGACCTGTGGCAAAGGGCGGGACAGGAACCAGTGGTCAAGCAGATTCTGCGAAGGAAGTGGGGCTGGATAGGGCGCACATTCAGGAAGGAATCATCCAGAACCACACGCCAGACCCAGAAACAGCTGGCGGCGAGACACTGAAGCAGAACTGAGACAGCATGGGATCACCTGGAGTGAAGCAGCAAAAGAAGCCCAGAACCGAGTTTGCTGGCGGAGGGTCGTCGATGGCCTATGCTCATCTGTGCGCTAATGGCCTAAGAAGAAGAAGACTATAACTGTTTGCTGTGGCTTAGTTAACACGAAGCCCACTGTTCATTGATGGGTACAAAAGTGTTTGTGGCAAGTTCAGTGCTTAAACTATTTGAGCAATTGCTGTCATAACCCATCATAGTGAAGCTGTTTGGATTAAATGCCATCTTCGGTCTATAAAGCAGAACCTTTGTCAGTTTTCACGTGAATCTTAATGCTTTTAATCGTGATCTCTGGGTCAGTGACTCAAACTAAATGGCTAAAACTACAAAAGTAGTGAAATTTGTGCTGCTGGCCTGCTTCTTGAACATGAAGTTAGGATGGAGTCAGAGCACCAGACAGTCTTCTGCTCTAAAGAATTTGACTGGAATGGTATCCAGCAAGGTGTGTTGATATTTTTTCTGTTTGTTCAGCATGTTTTTCAGGCTCATCCTGAAACTCTCGCCTGTGGCTAAGCTTATGCGTAATTTGCTGACTGACTTTCTCTCTGAAGCACATTTCTCATCAAGCATCAATTGTCACAGACATATTTCACTTTTCCTGCATGTGCTTGGAAAAATACTAGCAGAACGACCACACTTCTGCTCAGCGTTTTCACACTATACAGAATTCACTGCAGATCTGTGACATAACTAAAAATAATAATAAATGTCCCTATTTATCATACTCCCAAGAAAAGGTACTTCAGTAAACTGCAGTAAAAATGTGGGCTGTGGGCTGAACTTCACCTAAGCTACATTTGAATCCGAGTCCAATAGTCCCATATTTTATTATTTCTTTTGATAGTAACACAAGTCTCCAACTGAAATGCCCCTCAGGAAATGATTTTTATTCCATACCTCAAACTCTGTCTGTTTCACTACATTTCCAAATGTGTTATTTCAGCATTTATGTAAATGCTCCAGTGACAGTACCCAGGGGTGTAATAAGGAAAGTGTTGAAACCATTGATGCCATTTTACTACATCATACAATTTTATTCATATTGTCAATGAACTACGAAATGCAATCATAGATACATGATGCATTGAGGTTTGTCACCTACCTGTAGCTAGGATCATTTTAGATGTAATGGAAAAAATACAGCTTTGAGTTTATAGCAATATTAAAGTCCAGAGAGACTTCGATATACCAATGAGTCACAACTTGTTTTTCTTGTGCTCAAGTGCCTTTCTTAATATTGCATAGACCGAACTTCTCTACGCGCCACATAGATGAATAAAAAATGTATATATAGAATTAAATTTTAATTGTGTTATTCTTTTAAACAACAGACATGGCCACAATGCGGCCTCACAGAAATACGGATGCATATTGAGACCATGAATGAGCAAATCAGGGGTGACAGTGGCAAGGGAAACAAGTGTGCTATGTGTGAAAGGTTGCATAGCTAAGGGTGTTTTCATACCTGATTTTACACTCATTTTGTGAAAGGGATCATAATTAGAGGTTTGCTTTAACAACCTTAAATTCTCTGTGCAATAGTTTGTCCCATGTGTCTTTTCATCTAGGTTTCCAAAATGTACTCAAAAACTGAGATTGTGTTCAAGTCCCAAAAACTGTTTAGAAGTTTATTGCATAGTGGACAGGCTTTGTAGGAAAACTTTGCATCTGCTGATGATGCAGCCTTCATTATTCTAGGTCAGAGGTAGCCAATGTTATCTGCAAAGTGCTGATGTGGGTCAGGTGTTTCATTCCAATCAACCAGCAGCCACACCTGATTACACCTGTTTTACCAGTTAATTGTCTTTCAGAAGACTGAACTGTGCCTTTTGCATGACTAGAATGAAAATCCTCACCCACCCCAGCCCGTTCCACATGAGACAGGACACCATTGCTATAGGTGCTAATAAAGAGTCTGCACCTTTTGATTGAAGGAGCTGTGGAAGCTCATAACAAACGATAAACCAAAAGTTTGCTAAGGTACAATGGGATGTGATCACTGCTTTATGGCCCAGCAGTATTTTATCATATTTTATCATCTTTTATAATCAGTGTGAAATTTTCCTGGGAGGAATAATAAGGCACTGTGGTAATATAATCAAATATATAAATTGGATTGATGTCAAATATTGTAAATGCACTACTAATGAGGTTATATTGTTGTTTAGTTATCAAAACATACATTGACAGATCAATGCTAAGAAGTGTTTCCCCAAATTGACTAGGAAAGTCTTTTTTCCTGTTTCATTGCATTAATGGAATTTGCCAGATACCTTCATCCAGGGCAACTTAAAATCTCATTTATATATCTATATTCATAGATCATTTATGGTCTTCCTCAAAGTCCCAACAGTGGCAGCTTGGCATAGCTGGGGATCAAATCCATGACCTTCCAGTCAGTACTTGAATGTACTGTAGTCCATGTGATCATCCTTTCTTTCTTTAGGACTACGTTCAGTCACCAATGTTGTTAGTAATAGCATTGCAGACATACTACCACTGAAGCACCAGCAATAACTTCATCTGCCAGACTTAATAGTAATTTGCGACCAGAATTATTCTGCAGGTCAATGTTTGGTAAAATAATTATCCAGAAAACCAAATTCTCCCAGAAGTTCTGGGAAAGACTCACATATTAATAACAGCTGACATCCCTGAGGTCTGCAAATCATATCTTAATTTTTTGAGAGCAAGCTAACAACAGACAATGACTCTCATTGTGCTAAGTGAAACTATCCCATTTGTTTGTGGTTATGCATGAAGAGATTCCTCTCTTTAAGTGAGCCTAGGGTATTTTGTTAGGGGGCAGGGCTTTACATTAAAAATATTCCTTTCATAATATGGCTAACATTATGTGAACTACTTGGCTAGCGGATACTCTGTATCGAGGCCCTGAGGTCTAATAGACTATAAAACACAAGTTGAATAATACTAATCATATCATATCATATCATATCATATCATATCATATCATATCATATCATATCATATCATATCATATCATTCATCTTCTATTCTGCTTATTCCGTACGTGGTTGCAGGGGGTCTGGAGCCTAGCCTAGGAGACTTTGGGCACCCTAGACAGTGCCCAATCCATTGCAGTGCACACACACACACACACACACACACACACACACACACACACACACACACACACACACACACACACACACAATATGGGCAATTTGAGAACGCCAATTAGTCGCATTGTTGAAAGTGATTTTAGACAAAGGCGTCCAACTGCACTGCTACATCTGACATCAAAACAGGCCTATAATTGTACATTTATTTGTCAGTTTAAGGTTAGTTCAGTTTGAGTCTTAGTATGTACAGTGATCAGCCATAACATTATGGCTATCCGTCTCATATTGAGGTCTTCTTCTTTGCCACCAAAACAGTAATGACTTGGGGTTAGGGACACCTTTCTACTGGAACCAACATTAATATTTTGCTTAAATTGAGTTAATATGGGCTAGTCGGACCAGCCTTCACTCCCTCTGTGCATCAGTGAGCCTTGGCCGCCCATGACCCTGTTGCCAGTTCACCGGGTTTCCTTCACCAGAACATCCAACATCCAGCTGTAGTTTTGCAGTTGCTCTGACCCAATCATCTAGACATCACAATTTGGCCATTCTCACAGAAGCTAAATTTTTTCCTGAAATTGATGTGTTGAAAGCAGAAAAAATGGGCAAGCATAAGGATTTGAGAAGGACGCAATTGTGATGGGGAGAGGTCAAGGGTCAGAGCAACTCCAAAACTGCAGCTCTTGTGAGATTTTCCCAGCCTGCAGTGGTCAGGACATAACTAAAGTGATCCAAGAGAGGAAAAACGGTGAAGCGGCGACAGTGTCATGGTTGCCCAAGGCTCACTGATGCACATATCAGGGATAGTCTGATTCGCTAGAAGCGCTAGTGTAGACCAAAATGATGAAAAGGTTCTGTGAATGCTGGTTCTGTGTCCGAACACACATTGCATTACTGTTTAGGTGGCAAAAAGGGGGCGTAGTTACTCGATATCAGGCAGGTGGTCATAATGTTATGGCCAATCTGTAGATTCATTTGTCAGAGTTTTAGGTTTCAACGCCTGGCTATTCAGAAAACTGTTTAAAAGACCCAACATGGCAACCCTGAGCTATCGCTCGCCCACTGCGTGCGCGCGAGCTCCTAACTTGGAGCCTGCTATTTTCCTGCGCGTGCTGGAGTGGGCGGGGCGTCGAGCCAACATCGCTGGCCAAAACAAAACAGGCGAGTAGTGCGTACTAGCGTACTGCGCAGTGCACGAGAGGGCAACCGAAAAATAACGGTAACATTGTGACCTGTTGCCTTGGTCACGGACAAACCAATTCGCCAGTAGAAGAAACAGGTTTATGACCCAGGCAAGGGGGTGTCAGAGGGGGAACGTGCGGGGGCGCACGTTCCTGTTCGTACTCTTGAGTTGGGTAGTATGCGGATGGTAGCCGGAGCCATTAGGACCGTGTGCCGAGAGAGAGGTGGGAAAGAAGGGAAGTGGCAACGAACCGGGGGGGACGAGAAAGGGTTCAGTATGGCAACGATATCCTGAGCATTAAGGGGAAAGTCCCATAAGGTAAGATTTAAAGGCTTTTCCAGTTTCCATTTTTATATCAATTCAGTGCACTTCCTTTCTTTATTAAACGTGCTGTGTATGTATGTATGTATGTGTGTGTGTGTGTGTGTGTGTGAGAGAGAGAACAGCTCTGTCTGTAGTGTTACACGACTGATTCATAACGCGACTGCAACTTTAAAAAGTAAAAGCACGTTGTTTTTGCTTTATTCTTGCCAGAAAGTTGAATTGACCTTGGTAGTTTTGTCCTGAGAGTGTGTGTGTGTGTGTGTGTGTGTGTGTTATGTTGGAGCTCCACTAATCACAAGTCTTTTTTGGTTTCTGTTAAATTCAGTTGTTGTTTATTAAGTTAACATCCATTGTTTTAATATAGATAGATAGATAGATATGTGTTTTTTCAGGTAAGTTCAACAACAACAACAACAAAATAAATAAATAAAATAAATAAATAAATAATGAATGGCAAAACAACATTCTTGGGTCCTACAGTATTTGGATAGGATTGTTTTTTCTCGCGGCGGCTCGGTGGGGTAGTCGAGGGTTCGATTCCCACCTTATGGTCTGAGGGTTTGGTGCTTGGTGGTGGGTTTATCCCCACAGTCCAAAAACAAGCAAGTTAAGATGTTCCCAAGTTCCGTGCTCTGTGTGCATGTGTGTGTGTGTGTGTGTGTGCGCGTGCCCTGTGATGGATTGGCACCTTGTCCAGGGTGTACCCCGCCTTGTGCCCTAAGTCCCCTTGGATAGGCTTCAGGCCCTCTATACTGGACAACGCGGTATAGACTATGAATGAATGAGTGAATGTTTTCTGGACATTAAATCCTTTAATTTGATGATCAGATTGGATGAGTTATATGAGTTATACGTTTGTGGTGGAATGGTGGCATAGTGGTTAGCAACGTTGCTCTTGCACCTCCAGGGTCGAGGGTTCGAGTCCCAGCTTGGGACTGTGTGCGTGAATGTTCTCTCCAAGCTTGGCGGGTTTGCTCCCAAGTCCAAAGACATACAGATTAGGTTAATCGGCGTTCCCAATTTGCCCGTTGTGTGTGTGTGTGCGTGTGCGCGCATGCCCTGCAATGGATTAGCAACTGTCCAGGGTGTACCCTGCCCTGTGCCCTCTCGTGACCCTGTATTCAGGATAAACATTATAGAAGATGAATGAATGAACATATCAATTGTATAAATCACAGACATGGGACATCATGGGTGTCCCAAAAGTCTAAAAGTTTATCATGAGTGCAAGAGATGACTATAAACACACAGTGGTGGATCAGTGGTAGGTTTTTCACCTGCCATGCAGGTTTGATTCGCAGCCACTGGATACAGTGCCGGTCCCAAGCCCGGATAAAATGGCAGGGTTGCGTCATGATGGGCATCCGGCGTAAAACCTGTGCCAGGTTATGTCCGGATCGGATGATCTGCTGTAGTGACCCCTTGACCGGAGCAGCTGAAAGACTAACTACATACGTACGAATACGTAAAAAAATTTGCTAACAAAGTGTTAATTTCTGCATACCTTTTGTACACCCTTTATACGCTTTAAAAATCCCATACATTCAGTGCATGCACCTCATTTTAAAACTTTTAGAATTCGTCGAAAGAGCTTCCTGGAATGTTGTTGTACTATAGAGAAACATTTGCACAGGATGGTACGAATGCTTTATCGACTTCCTAATTCGGATCAGATTATCCACTCACCCGAGACCTTTTAATTCAACAGAATGTACAGAATGCTGTGTGTGTTAATTTCTGAAACACTCCTACTAGAACATCCTGTACCAACATCCATGCAATGGTCAAAGTCACAGTGATAACATCCTTATTCTGACATGAACGGTAACTGAAACTCTTCTCCTCTTGATACGAAGCCGTTAATCTGAACCTGCTGACCTGCTGCTGATTGGATAGCCTCGTAAATGAGCAGGTGTACGGGTGTTCCTATTCAAGTGGCCAGTGAGTGTATATCATTTGGAACGTTAATATCTGTTTCATGTGTGGTGGTGAACCCGGTTACCTAAAGACAAAAGACTCTGCAGTTTCTCAGAGCGTTTCTCTATATCCTGCAGCTGCACGGCCCGGCGGGAGATCATGGACCCTCTGGCTGAGAGCAACCGAGCGACATCGGACCTCCTGAAACAGGCGGAATCGGGCGGTCAGGATGAGAAAGCCGCACCTGCACGCACAGGTATTATGGCGCACAGACAACCAGGTATCTCCTCACAGTGTACGCTCCAAAGAAGCAGGTTTAACAGGGATTTTGTCCTTTTTTTTTTTTTTTTTTTTGTAGCCGTAGCCTCCGCAGCTGATTGCAGCACATGTTTATTTTTTGAATGCAATCCATCTGTTCAAATATGTCATGTTGTGCAAATATGTACCATTATTAGCTTTTGACTGATGCCTTTAAGTAAACCGTGCATTAAAATTAGAACTGAACTAAATAAAAATAGTGCTACGTATGACTGTATATGAAAAATAATAATTATAATTACAATTATAGCACAGCTAACAGAACGTTCCCAGAACATTCACTAATGCTCTCTTTAGGTTCTCAGAAGGTTCTATTTCAACGTTCTTTTAATGTTCTTAAAACGAGTACGTTGAAAAAGGTACAATAACTTAATATACTAAAATCGTTAGCTGGGACTCCATGAGACTCCATAGAGTTAATGGTGCAAAAAATAATCACTTGAAATCAGGAGAAAAATTTCACCGAATCCTGCACACAGTTTTATTCGCAAGTTCGCACTTACTGTATAAGCTTATCTCGTTTTCTCGCTAGTGTGTTTGCTGACCCACTGTGGGAAATACTTCGTCAACAGTCTCTTTATACATGCAGCTGTAGGGCATGTGCGTTAACCAAACATACCAGTCTGTCTAGAGGAGATAGAGGACTGAATTGCTCTGTAATGTATATTAACAGTAACGGTGACTATAATAATACTAATAGAGATTATTTTGGTTCAGACTCATTCGATTTGCATGAACATGTGTCAATGCACCATCCCTGAATCATGATAGAGTGACGATAGCGTCCAACCAGGACTTTTGCGTTTTGTGCAGTAAAACAACACCGTTATGAGTAAAAACTTCCTTTATTTCTCTATATAATCCACTGCTACACTAATGCACTTATCCCAGTGTTTTACTAGTGCTTGGACTCCATCAAGATAGAAACTTTTCTCTGTACGCGGGAGACGTGATCGGACTTCGTGCTTCATGCCTGAAATTCTCAGGAACTCCCAAACATGTTGAAATGGCTTGGAATTAGTTCAAGACTATACGAGTTGCGAACTGTACAGTAAGAATTCCTGTAGCGTGCAAGTGGTGCAGAGGGCAGTATGAGTTCTGTAGAAACAGAATGCCTTAACCATGCCGGTTATTGCATTAAGTGAAAGGGAAAGCCAGTGTTTCAGATGTGAAGCAGACAGTCTGATCCTGGCTCTGGCGTACTGAGAAAACTTTCTACCTTGACGGTATCCAAGCACTAGTCAAAAGCTGGGATAAGTGTCGCCGGGCATTATATAGAGAAATAAAGGGAGTTTTTACTCTCCTGACTATGAACTCTGCTAAGCTTTTCTTCAGGGTTTTAGATTCAGTTCTGTATTCCCTTGTCCCGTTCATGTTCTCTGATCATCCAGAAGACTTTCCTGTGCTAGATAGCCTAAACTCATTTGTAGTTTTATAGTTGACTGACTTTCAAAATATTGGAACTGGAGATTCGTTCCAAAAATGATGAACAAACCTCTTTCTTATACAATCAAGATTCCTTCCGTAAATGTTCAATAAACATCTCCTAACCAAAAATATGTCACCATGTCTGTGATTAGAAGAATTACTTTTTTTTTTTTTTTTAAACAGATTTTCAAATCAGTTTAGTCTCTTTAGTCTTAAATTATGTGTACTAGCCATTGCTCAGAGAAAAATGAGAAAAAGCACATTAATGTTTAGCTGTTACATGGAAACAGTGCCTGTCATCTGAGCCGACCAATCAGATTATATTTATACTCTGTGGTACAAATATGAATTACCACTGTAAAAGCTTTCCTATCCGGGCTCGAGGCAGGCGAGAGATAACTCGCAGGTAATGTATTGCTTTCCTTTTTAAAGATTCAATGATCTTGCTTTCTCTCTCTCTCTCTGTCGTTCTCTTTACTGTATATACACTGTACTGTACAAAAACAAGGATTGTACAGTCATGTGTGTTATGACTGTTCCCGATTTCCAAACATTATTAAAAATAATAATGAATAAATAACATCACAGGGGAATATTTGCATGCCTGTAAAAAAAGCAACGCAGACCAGTTTTCTGGTGGAAACAAAAACAACCTAATGTAGACTCCTGGGTTTTGCATGAAAATAAAAAGGAGCGAGAGTGACAAAGTTAACAGAAGAGCTCATCTTCTCCAGCACAATCAGTAAAACCTAACAGCCGTTTATTTACAGTACTGTGCAGAAGTCTTGGGCACAAACTAAAAATGAATGCCATAAGCAAGGATGCTTTTGAAAATGTGCCTACATAGAAGAAACTTTTGTAACGAGCACTAAAGATGAATAAAATAAGCAATAAGATCAATATTTGGTATGAAAATGAAAATAATCAGTAGTGTTAAATACAGATTTGTGAAGATCTCTAAGTAAAACAGCTGTTCGGTTTTACGGAGTTTCTGGAGAACATGCCAAGAGTTCTTCAGGTAACACTGTTCCACTCGCTCCTTACTGTTTTCATGCGAAACCCAGGAGTCGACGTCAGGTTGGTTTTGTTTCCGTCTGAAAACTGGTCTGTCATGTAATATGTTGCTTCCTTTACAGGCATGCAAATGTGCTTCTGTTAGGTTATTTATTTATTCATTTATTTATTTTTAAGTATGATAAACATGTATAACAAAATGTGTAATAAAGCTAATATATTGCCTGAAACATTTGCACAGTACAACATGCAAATGTGAATGCCTGGTCAGTAGAAACGGGCCAAGAGACGACCGAGTGTCTCGTCCACCCCTAAGTGTCCCATCAATGGGTTAAAATGAGTCACCTGGTATAGGACAGCTTTTTTTGGGTCAACAATCTGAGCCACTTCGTCTTTATCCGAGGGTTGTGCATCACTTACAGTATTGTAGCCTATTCTTAATAATTGAATAGCATGGGTGGGGAAGTGGGACCATCAATCACTGTCACTTGGTCAATGACGCTCTTCATGGTTTCATCACGTAATTGCTTGTGAGATCCAGAGCCACCCTCACCAATGTCTCCCTTACGTTCATGAACCCGGCACCACCTCTTCACCCCACCCTCAGGCGCCGCTCATCCACACCCTCAATGGCATAAACACATTTTTAACAATAATAACGTAATAACTGTGCTATAAATACACAATTATGTACAAGTGCAATAAAATACACCAGTGATTTGCATTGTAGATAAAACTACTGTCAGAACTGCTGTTATATAAAAAAATAAATACCCGCTGACCAATCAGATTCGAGAATTCAACTGTGCTGTGAAAAACAGAAAGCATCAAATAAAGATACAATACAGTGAAGCTTAGTAAAAAAAAAAAAAATACAAATGAGGCTGCATTTGCATAAAAGAAAGAATCTAAGCATGTCAATTAATATTTCTCAGCCCCTCCTTGTACTAACACTCTTGTACAAACACTAGACTTAGCTGATTGCCCTACCTGAGACACGCCTAGAGCAAAACAAATATGGGTCTATTTGGTCTGTTAAAAATCGCAGACGCTCTGGGACTGACTATACAAGATGTAATCCCAAATGGTATATAGACTGTCTTCCCCCACCTAAAGGTGAAGAAAGACTGTGTGAACTTTGTGTGCACCATTGGTTAGCCAAAAATAGCCAAAATGTAAATAAAAAATAACACAGATATGTTGTTAGACAGGTTTGTCTCCTTGTACTTGTACTTGTCGTTTTTTTTTTTCTTTGGCAGCAATGTGGCGTAGTGGTTAGCGCTGTGGTCTCGCGCCTCCAGGGGCAAGGGTGCGATTCCCACCTTGGGCTTGTGTGCATGGAGTTTGCATGTTCTCTTCGTGCTTGGTGGGTTTTCTCCGGTTACTCTGGTTTCCTCCCACAGTCCAAAGACATGCAGATTAGGCTAATTGGTGGTCGGCAAAAACACAGTACTGGTGATGATTTAAAAAAAAAAAAATTATGTTATCCATATAATACAGAAAAAGTATGTGTGTGCCAAAGAAGCTACTAAGTTTATGCAAGATGGACGTGATCAATCTTGCTTCCCTAAAAATTTCAAGTTACCATTTTTTTTAGCATTACACTGTCTCGCTTCAAACAATAATAAAAAAAATTTAATGAAAATTAATTATATTTTCATAGAATATTGATACAAAAATTTGTGTAATTCCGTACAAAATTAAGGATTTTTCTGCCCCAAATTACTAACAACACTGGTTTTGTTTAATGCACCAAATTAGACACACATCTTAAAACAAAGAAAACTATAGTTTTTTCAGTTAAAATTGCTTTTTTATATCCAAAAATTCCGGATATAATTGTTAACATTTATACCTTTAACATTCCAGGGCGTCCTTAGTGTTTTGCATGAGAGATGGTTTTTGATACAAGCTTAAAAAGTAATAAAATCTATAGTGTCCGTAACACCGTCAAATCCATGTTGGAATATCTTAATAATTCAGCATTTTAGAATAATACACTTTTTTAGGTTTATGTCTTCTGATGTGAAATTTAAATGGGATGTGTTTCATCTGAATGAGAATCAAGATCATTAAAGGATTTGGATTTAAAAAATGTTACAGACACTACATAAAAGGGTATGAAATTGTATTTAGCAAATGTGTTGCTTCTCATAAAAATATAAATGTCAACCAAGGTGAGACACTTTTTTAGCACCAGGACCATGTTTGGGGCTCCAGATTGCCCCATTGTGTGTGAGGTTTGTGCGTGTGTGAGCCCTGAGATAGATTGGCACCCTATCCAGTGGTGTACACCGCCTTGTGCCCGAAGTCTTCTGGAATAACCCTGTGTGTAGGAGAAGCGGTATAGAAAATGGAGATGTTTTTTTATTTTCCTTTGTTAGTTCTGGTAATTATTTGTTTGTTAAAGGCATTCTCATGTTTGTCTTCTCTGTCAGGGTCAGAAATTCACTGTATATGCATATTGTTTTTCTGATAGGATGACTTTATTTAAAGTTATCAGTGAGATACTCCTCCATTATACCGTATCAACCCTAGTGTAGTGAGAAGAAATTCCCTCATTCAGCACTAATCGCTGTGTTTTCGCAGTAATTTATTATATCTATTATCCTGTCGTAATTGGGGATGTAGACCTTTATAGCTCATGATTAAGTTATAATGATTACGAGTGCCTGATAGCGGGAGAGACACTTTAAACACAGCAGCCTTTAACGTGCTTTATAGAAAGAGACAAGTGAGTGATGAGTGTGTTGCGCACTGAGAAGACAGCGCTTTGAGCCTTGAAAGACAAGCCTAGAAATACTTTTCAAGTGGAGAGAAATACTAAGTCCCCGACTTAGGAACATTCGAGTTATGAATTTCCGGAGATACGAACAGACCACGGATCTATAAATCGCGGAAGTAACTTACATATATTGTACAAAAGAAATAGACACTGCAGTGCACCAGATACCAACATTTACAAGTATATACAATATTTTCAGTGTCTAAGTGAATGTATAAAATGTCTAAAGTCCTGTATATTGTATGTGTGTGTGTGTGTGTGTGTGTGTGTGGGACAAATGAGTCAGCCTCACCGGTTTCAATGAATCAGTCCGGGAGCACATTAAAAAAAAAAAAAAAAAAAAAGGCTGTCCTGTAAAAATGTCCTGATGAAGAATAATTCAAATTTTGGGAAAATCCTCATGAAGACAAAGTTTAAGACAGCTCTGAGACGAAATGGCGTCCATTCAAGCGTTGTGGACTTACTGTAATTCAAATTAGAAAAAAAGAATTTTAAAGTCAATGTAATTTTTTTTTTAAATAATGAATTAAGGTCTAATTTGATTAAAGTTTATCGTCACTACGCATGTATGGGACAAGGCAACAAAATACAGCATCTAACGAGAAGTGTATTTGTTGCAGTGCAAAATAATTTGCATATGTAAACAGTACACACAGAAGGAGAAATATACAATGAGTGCGAATGATCATAGGTGGATACAATGAAGGCTGCTTTTGTATATCATAATAAACATGATTAGCATATGTAAACACTACACAGAGAAGGAGTCATGTACAATAAGTGTAATGATTAAAGACAGACGCAATGAAGATATGCCATGGCTGTGGTTTGAGAAGGTTATATACATGTGTGCAAATTGTTATGGAGGGTGAAAGGAGCGAGGTTATTATATACAATATGTGCAACATAGTTATGAACAGTTTACGTACAGTACAGTAGTGAGTCATGAGCAGCAATTATGGATGGTGCAATTCTTTATAGAGTGTATGTATAGTAGTGTGTTATGAGCAGTGCAAAGTAAGAAGGGATAGACAGAGTAAGGGTATTCGGTTCAGTGTCTGTGTGACCCTGTGGGGGCAGAGTTCAGCCGGGAAACAGCTGTCGGGGGCATAAAGATTGGACTTTGGCACAATGGAAAAGTTCATGTGGTCCGAAGAGTCCCGACTGAGCAAATGCCTCATCAGGGTAAGAATACATTCAGTATTGTAACCATAATACATAGTGTCCACTGTACAAGCCTCTGGAGGCAGTGTTATGATCTGGGGTTGCTTCAGTTGGTCAGGTCTAGACTCAACAACATTATGTGGCAATAAAATTAAGTCAGCTGACGACCTGAATGTACTGAAGGACGTGTGGAGTTCTACTGGTTTCCAGTTTCTTAGTCACATGACAAGCTACATTTATTTTTTTGTCTAAATAACTCTAATTAAGCAAAAAAAAAAAAAAAGGGGGGGGGGGTCTAGTGAGGAGCCAAGGGTTTATAACTGTGCCAAACGTAAATTAGCACAACAGGAACAGTGTTGTTTCACTGACGTTTCACAACAGTAAATGTAACGCCATCTCATTGTTGCTTTACATATTTCTATCATTTGTTCTGTACAGATCCAGATGACTGGTTTGACTAATTAAATCAGAGACGTCATTGTTTTGGAATTTTTTAAATTTTATTTATTAAAATGTGTTCTAAGATAAGGACTGAGCTTTTTAATTAATAATAAAAAAGTTAATAATCTCTTAAGCACAAAGGTTAGTGTCTATTGGACAGAATGAGGTTCTTATAGAAAAACAGGTGTATGGAAATTCATTTTCAGGAAACTGGGGTACAGTTCATCGCCTTATATACTGATTGTATAAGCAAAATCTATATGCAGTGTACATACAGTACTTGTACAAACTTACCACTGAAAAGTCCAAATATTTATTATATAATTATAAATTAAATACAGGGGTATTAATATTCATTTTTAATATTCTCATAAACCTAAAAAATATAGCTTAAAAAATCCTAATCTTAATTTCAAACGCATGTCTAATGAACTGCGTTATGCAAGCAAGCATGAGACCAAGTGGATATAGAAAAACACACCATCAGAAGGACCTTCCAAGAACTGGAAAAGTATTTTGAGTCATCTACTGTATTGTTGTTTAGTGTTCAAGATAAGATACATTGTTTATTTTTTAGATTCCTTATACAGTCGCTAATTAAAATGGTTTATGTTTCACTATAGAGGATTTTAACCTCTGTGTTTCGTCGTGTGCATCTGTGCCCTGTGCAGGTTGTGGAGCAGTGCTGGTGGGGTGTGCGGTGTCCGTGGCATCCCTCAGTGGTCTCATGCTGGGTTATGAGATGGGTCTGATCTCCGGAGCGCTGCTCCAGCTCAGGGAGGTACTGGCGCTCTCGTGCCCACAGCAGGAACAAGCCGTGGGTGCCCTGCTGCTCGGAGCGTTCCTGCTCTCAGTGGTAGGTGGCACCGTCGTGGACCGCTACGGACGCCGCTTCTCCATCATCCTCACGGCAGCTCTGTGCATGTGCGGCACGCTGCTGAGCATCTGCTCTCCATCCTTCTGGACGCTGGTGGTGGGCCGGGTGTTGGTGGGAATGGCCGTGGCACTCTCGGGCACAGCGTCGTGTCTGTACATAGCAGAGGTGGCGCCGGCTGCCTGGCGTGGGAGATGCGTATGCGTGTACGAGCTGATGGTGGTCCTGGGTGTCCTACTGGGATTTGGGCTGAGTTGGGTGTTCGCAGGAATAGTGGACGGTTGGAGGTTCATTTTGAGTGGAGTTCTGGTGCCCGCATGCCTGCAGATGGCCATCATGCCTGTGTTGCCCCGAAGCCCACGCTTTCTCCTGACCAGGCACAGACACAAGGAGGCGCGGAAAACTCTCGCCCGGTTACGAGGGACCATACCAGATGCGGTGGAGGAGGAGATGATGGTCATCATGGCAGCTCTGGGTGCTGAGAATCAGCAGGGCTTTTTGGATCTTTTCCGCTCTCGGGCCAACATGCGGAGGAGGATGTTTGTGGGAATGGCGCTGGTGTTTCTCCAGCAGGCTACCGGACAGCCGAACCTTCTGGCCTACGCTTCCACCGTCCTGCGCGGAGTGGGATTTCACAGTAACGAGGCTGCTACACTTGCTTCCACCGGCCTTGGTGTGGTTAAACTGATCGGTACAGTCCCAGCAATCTTACTCGTGGACCGGGTCGGACCCAAAGCTTTCCTATGCGTAGGTGCCGTCGTCATGACGTTGTCGACGGCAGCACTGGGAAGCGTAACACTACATAGCCAAACTCAAGTAGCCAGCTTGTGCCAGAACCCAGGCCAGCTCAATCAAACCCTGATGTGGACGGGACATCATGATGCTAGCATTAGGGCAAACATACACCGTGCTGATTTTTTGTCAGAACAGAATGACACTCGTCTTCGAATAAACCCTTTTAAATACAATCAGGTACCCTGGGTTTTAAACTCCACTGAGGACCACAGGGCAGCAGTAACGAACTCTGGGACCCCAGCAGGCGATACTTGGAAAGAGAGATCTGAGATTTCCCTAGAATCCGTGTCCGTGAGTGAGGTGTCTCCTTCCCTGAAATGGATCTCTCTGGTTAGTCTGCTTGTCTATGTGGCAGCTTTCTCCTTCAGCCTGGGACCAAGTAAGTCTGCTAACACTTTATACAAGAGAAACATCTTACTACAATGCACATTTTCCATTTGCACCAAACAAATGTCTCAGGTTCCACAGCTTTCTACTGTGGAACCCGGATGATTAATGTAGTATTAATCATCTGTTTAATACTACAAACTCCCTTTGGTTCGCTCCTTTTCCATGTGTGCCGTTTCTGTTTCTCTTTTCAGCTACTGCTTAGCAACACACACAGAGAGGAAAAGGGAGAGTCTCTTCCTCTTCTCTTATGAGGTCTTAATCGGGGAAAATCTATTTCTAATCTGCTTGTCTAAACCACACACATTGGAGACGCATCCAAATGCCTAAAAATAACAAAACAAAACAAAAAAAGCCAGTGTACATCAGACACCAAATATTCAAAAATTGTTAATTTGGGATGGAAAAGTTTCTAAGTTATTCAAATTGTCATTTTAATGTAATTATTCTTTGAGTTTTGGTTTTCTTACCCTATCGTACATCATAACTACCTGCAATGTTTAATATGCAATCAACACACTTAAAGGCAATAGGAAGAGTAAAGATGCTTTCACACTACAGTCTTGGCCATGATCCCGTCTCATCCCGCACTCCGTATCGTCTGCATGGCTTGAATCGGTTATAAAAGTATACTTTTAGGATACAGGGGTTTTCTGCCTTGTTAAGTGTGATTACTCCAAACCTCAGGGGTTAAAACTGCTCAGTTCAAAGGGAACTGCGAACGGTGTAGGGAACAACTGGTCTTCACGGCGCCGGAAAAGGGAATACTTTAGTGTTATATAGTCTAGTAGTCTGTAAAAAAGACAAGAATCTCTGTAAGTCTCGTAAATGAATCAATATTTTATTATTTACTCTAATTTACATGATATCAGTTTTTGTTTTAATAAATGTTGTCAGTCTTTCAGCTTCTTTTTGAAATATATATATTGAATATATCACTACAGAATTATAGCAAAATGGTAGAAAAATGGTAACATAGTGGTAACATAGTACCACTGGTAGCAAAATGGTAACATAGTAGGTACTGCCACCTACTGTATTGGAGATGCTTTAATACTCAGGTGTACTCTGGTACTAACCAATCTTACTAATGTGAAAGCAGGCCAGTGAGGGAGAGGGTATGAGGCAATCGTACCCGGCCATGGTACAAATCAATCGGGCCCGGTATGAAAGTAGCCAAAGAGTAAAATGAAAAAACAAAACGCAAATGAATAACTATTATGGCAACATCAATCTGTCCGAGACTTCGCCCCATTACCAGCTCAGCAGCGCCCCAGTGCGATTTATTTTCCTGTAAAATCTCTTATTACTTTCCGAAACGGGCAGCCTGTGAATAGAAGGTTGCTGTGAAAAAGCACCACACATTATACCATAATTATGATGTATGTTTATGACTGCAATATTTCTCCACTGCACAGACAAACTATTACCTTGAAAAACAAGCTTAAATGCTGTTTTAGTTTCTCTCTGTTTCTGTTTGATCAGTTTAGACTAAAAAATCTGGTGTCTGGTTATAACATGGGTTTTTATTACTATAGAAACATCACAACTGTATGGGCAGTGCTTTAAATAATTTTCTTAATTATTTGTTTAGCCAGACCTAAAAAAAAAAATTCCCTCCTAGCTCTCATAGAGCAGTTTCGATTGCCACAATACCGCATAATAAATACAGCTGTAATTAAGTTTAGTTAGTGAAATTAGCTAAAATAACTGAATTACATCATGCATAATGAAAGGTGCATTGGCTCAGAGTGTGTATATATACTGTATATATATGTTTCAGTGGTCTACGTGGTTTTGAGCGAGATCTTTCCCACCGGGATCAGAGGAAAAGCCGTGTCTGTGGTCTCTGCCTTCAACTGGGCCATGAACCTGCTCATATCCATGACCTTCCTCACACTCACAGGCAAGTCGCATCATCTACAGATACTTCAGTCGATTATGCAAATAGCTTATGACGTTTTGCATGAACTGGTCAGTCTAGAAGGCTTATTAAGCTAAATTAATGCTAAATTGCACATGAAGAGGAGGGGTTTATCAAGTGATGGTGTGGTGTCAATTGTGCTTGTGGTCTCTCAGTTCCCTGGTCACAACTTTAAATCGTACTTTAATTAGTTCCCATGCATGATCTCCAATTTAAAGATCCATTTGTCTTATCATTTCACATAAAATGATTTTTGCGACTGTGAAAGTACAAAATAAATATGATTTAGAAATGTAAAAGAGAGATTTTTTTTTTTAATACGCATGACCTGCTGCAGTGCACGAAACCAGAAGTCTTATTTATGTATGGGAAATGTGTAAAAACCAAACAAACAAACAAACAAAGAGCAAACAAACAGAAAAAAACAAATAATAATAATAATAATAAAATATATACAATCCTGTTCTAAACTTTCATTATAAAGAGTTTGATGCCACTTTACATCCTTTCTTCGCTGAACATTTCACAATTTCTCCAGGAACTGTCTCTAATTAAATTAAAATAGAAAATGTGCCCACGACTTCTTTCGCGTGGAATTTAATCGCACACTCATAAGCTCATTTTAAAAAATATACAGCGGCATCTGAATTTTGGCATTTTTCGGAATGAACAAAAATTTACCGCGAAGTGCAAAGAATGAAGGTGTGAGATCGTGTTTATTAAGTAGATTTCAAAGGCACAATCATACGCAGGTATTTAAAATGTACAGCGCCATCTGTTGAATTTTAAGGTGAACTAATGATTTTTTTCGTGGTCGATGTTTTTATGATATAAGGGTGATTTCCATTAAAATTAGAAAAACATTTTTTTCATATATTCTCTTCCCATTAGTCGATTGTGATGAAACAAAACCTATGTGTCACCTCAAGTTCGGCCAAATACACCTGTGTGAACCGTTTAGAAGCTTTTATGTGATGCGTGAACAAACAAACAGACAAACAAAATTTCCAAATACCATCTTGATGTGTTCTTACGTCCCCCCCAAATATTTTTTCCGCAAATATCTTCAACGTACAGACACTCCAACTTTACAATTTTATTATCTTCATACATTTGTATACACAACTTTTATAAATTTGTTCATATGTATAGATTACACATCAAAGTCAACTTTGTAGTCGATTCTGCTTCGTGTACAGTACATACTGTACATATAGAGAATTGGAATTATGTTACTCTCAATCCTTTACAAACAAGTCCAAGTATAAAACGTTCAATGAAAAAGAACAAAATAAAAAAAAATACTGTACAAGCTTTTTGGAAACAAAATATGAAGAAATGTGAGGGCTCAAGACTTTTGCACAGTACTGCATAAGGAAAACAAAGCGTGAAAAGGAGGAGCACTTGACTTAAACAACCTTTTCCTGTTGTTTGTACCTAAAGTTCGAACAGAATTCAGCCAAAAAGCATTTATGTATGTACAGTACAGACCAAAAGTTTCTAGAACATCTCTAGAACAACTGTTAAGAGGAGACTGTGTGAATCAGGCCTTCATGGTAGAAGATCTGCTAGGAAACCACTGCTAAGGACAGGCAACAAGCAGAAGAGACGTGTTTGGGCTAAAGAACACAATAAAGAACACAATAAAGAAA
>JAAGKR010003093.1:62624-80222 GCA_011419295.1 Clarias macrocephalus
GGAATGAACAAAAATTTACCGCGAAGTGCAAAGAATGAAGGTGTGAGATCGTGTTTATTAAGTAGATTTCAAAGGCACAATCATACGCAGGTATTTAAAATGTACAGCGCCATCTGTTGAATTTTAAGGTGAACTAATGATTTTTTTCGTGGTCGATGTTTTTATGATATAAGGGTGATTTCCATTAAAATTAGAAAAACATTTTTTTCATATATTCTCTTCCCATTAGTCGATTGTGATGAAACAAAACCTATGTGTCACCTCAAGTTCGGCCAAATACACCTGTGTGAACCGTTTAGAAGCTTTTATGTGATGCGTGAACAAACAAACAGACAAACAAAATTTCCAAATACCATCTTGATGTGTTCTTACGTCCCCCCCAAAAATTTTTTTCCGCAAATATCTTCAACGTACAGACAACGTACTTTACAATTTTATTATCTTCATACATTTGTATACACAACTTTTATAAATTTGTTCATATGTATAGATTACACATCAAAGTCAACTTTGTAGTCGATTCTGCTTCGTGTACAGTACATACTGTACATATAGAGAATTGAAATTATGTTACTCTCAATCCTTTACAAACAAGTCCAAGTATAAAACGTTCAATGAAAAAGAACAACAACAAAAAAAAACTTAAATAACACAAACTAAGATTATCACAGTAGTTAAGAGTTACTTTATCTGACCTGCAAAAAGGGGACAGATATCACATGACATGACTGCTATAAGTATGGCTTTGAGAAATGTTTGTGGCATATTAAAAAGACATCCAAGCTCTTGAACTGCAGGGACTGGACTGAAAATGAGAGCCAAAAAGTCCTTTCACAAAGCCTGGAGATCTATTCCTCAACACCACATAAAACAAATACTGTACAAGCTTTTTGGAAACAAAATATGAAGAAATGTGAGGGCTCAAGACTTTTGCACAGTACTGCATGAGGAAAACAAAGCGTGAAAAGGAGGAGCACTTGACTTAAACAACCTTTTCCTGTTGTTTGTACCTAAAGTTCGAACAGAATTCAGCCAAAAAGCATTTATGTATGTACAGTACAGACCAAAAGTTTCTAGAACATCTCTAGAACAACTGTTAAGAGGAGACTGTGTGGATCAGGCCTTCATGGTAGAAGATCTGCTAGGAAACCACTGCTAAGGACAGGCAACAAGCAGAAGAGACGCGTTTGGGCTAAAGAACACAATAAAGAACACAATAAAGAAAACTCTTTGAATGAGAAGGTGTGTCCAAACTTTTGGTCTGTACTGTATGTATTTATGTATACATGGAAAGTTCTGGACAATGAGCCTAAATTACAGTCACTGGTTCACTGATTCGGGCAGATTTTAAGCCTTCTATTCAGCATCTCCCAGACTAGACACAGTGTAAATTTCTCTGAATTTGAAATGATTTCCAAAGCATCTGTTGTTCTGTTTAAAAAGCCGATGTGGTCTCAAAGGATAGTCAGAACAGACATGCAGGTCTTACTTAAGAAGTGCTGGAAAATGTAATCGATGCATCATCATTGTTGTTAGTATTTCGGCTGCTCTAGTCAAAGTGTCGTCAACTTGGCACAGGTTTTACGCTGGATGCCCTTCCTGATGCAACCTTCCCATTTTATCCAGCCTTGGGGTTTGGGCATTGGGTGAGAATTGAACCCAGGCTTTCTGCATGGCAGGCGAGACCTACCACTGGTCCATCAACGCCCTGTAATTAATGCATCATTAATGTAGTTTATTTATTTAGGCCATGATGTTTGCAGATGACATTGTGCTTTGTAGCGGGAGCAGGAAACAGGTAGGGGGAAAATCCAAGGGAGGTGGAGGTAGGAACGAAGACCTAAGTGGAACGGTGAGGTTACAGGGAACAGAGGTAACGAAGGTACAGGACTTTAAGTGCTTAGGGTCAACGGTCCAGAGCAATGGAGAGTGTGGAAATGAGGTGAAGATGCATGTACAGGCAGGAACAGGGGGACAAAAGTGTCAGGTGTGTTGTTTGATAGAAGAGTATCGGCGAGAATTAAACGAAATGGTGCTCAAGACAGTGGCACTGAAGGAAAGACAGGAGGCAGAGCTGGAGATGATGTTGATGTTCTCTTTGGGAGTGACAAGGAATGAAAGGATCAGGAATGAATCCGTCAGAGGGACAACCCATGAAAGATGTTTTTTTGGAGATAAAGTCAGAGAAGCCAGATTGAGGTGGTTTGTGGCCTGCTGTCACATGTTCGGAGGAGAGATTGTGACTATATCATTAGACGGAGGTTGGAACTGCCAGGCAGGAGATCTAGAAGAAGATCAAAGAGGAGATTTATTGTTGTAGTAAGAGAGGACATGAAGTTAGTTGGTGTGAGAGAAGAAGATGCAGAAGATGGGGTTAGATGATTTGCTGTGGAGACCCCCTGAAAGGGAACAATCGAAAGACAAAGAAGATGTAGATTCATGGTTTAAGGCAGAATGCTTGTGTAATGTAAATAACAAGCATTGCCTTTAATTAAATAATCATTATGATAATATGTCCTGCAATAGCTAATGATTACTGCCTAATGATAATGAGCTTGAACACTCATAAAAGCTATCAGCAAATGATAAACAAAACAGATGACTTAGTGTTCGTGTGTCCAAAGGTTAAGGTCATGCTAACCCTTATATTCTCCTCTTCTTCTTCTTCTTTGTTTTTTTAACAGCATTCTTTAAAAACATTAAATGCTTTCTTGTCTTGTCTTGTCCTGTGTCTCGAACTCTTCGCCTGCGTTATCTGGCACTTGCACACACACCATCTTCTCTACATGTTCCCACTTGGTACCGCTCTTCAGATTTGGTTGGAGTTCTGGAAGTTGAATCATTGTCACCTATAGATCTCAATCTCCCTCTACTTCCCGGACTTACCTGTCCAGTCTTCCTTAAAAACAAAACTTTAAATGCTTCCTTCCCCAATCAGCGACTCTTGATTCTAAAAGACTCCTAACATTTCCTTTTCCTCTTGGAGCTGTGCCACCATATCTAGCCTCTCCTGCATACTGCATACTTCCTGCACAAGGGCAGTACATGCTCAACAGTCTCACTTTCATGGCATTTCTCAGAGAGTCCCATTGGGAGTTGACCTTCTATAAGTAGAGTGCTGTTAGGGTTGCTGTGTAAAGTTTTTAGTCTGATAATTAAGACCCCACATCACATCTGCTTCGTCCCATATTAAATGCAAATGTCTCACTTTTGGTTCATTATCCCGCTTCTGTTGCACTGTTGTTTTGCTTTTCCACACTATACCGTTCCCCTATGACTTTTTGATAATTTGATATTGACGTCAACATTTAACTTTTTGGTTGCGTCTTTTGTCGGCGTGTCCACTCTCTTGTTTTCCCCCCGGATACCCAAATGGGCTGGAACCAAGAGGAAAGAGACATTTTTTTTTTCATTATGGAGTATTTATGTGAAGGTGTCTTTGCACTACATCTACATTATAAGCCACATTGTCCAATTTACATTATTTATTTCTTTTTTGGTCAGATTGGATTTGTACTGAGCACCTAAAAGGTGGAGAAAAATAAACGTTGGAGGAAAAAAAAAATTCCACCTTGGGGGAAAAAAAATGCGAGGCAAAAAAAAAAAAAAAACAGGATATGGGTGAAATAAAAAATTTAAGCTAGGGGGAAAAATTCTGAAAAAAACTTAATGATTGCGAGATCATTCAGTCTGTACTAGGAGCTTGCCCTTTCCATATTTTGGCGCCGGAAATCACATTTTTTATTTATTTATTTTTTTCCTCCTATGTCCCGGGTTTTTTTCCTTCCTTTCCCTCATCCATGTCCTTTTAGGGGCTCCGTAGATTTGCATATCATGACGTTTCACGTTCACAATTACAAGTGACTTTTATCTGACTCTAATGTGGACTCGTCTCCCCTCTAAAACGTAATCTAAGTTAAAACACGTCATATTTGTGCAACCTCCCATTCATTTCAAACAATGCGTGTGATTTTAGCAAAAACATGCTTGTGGTTTTGCTCTGGAGGACGACGAGCAGTTAGTCAGCTGTATACTAGTACTGCTATGAAATCCTCGTCTGCTGGAACTGACTGACGTCAACAAGCACCCAGTGCAAGATGTCACATAAATTCTGATCTGACCATTCTCATTCAAGTGACACGACCGCTGCATGGCATATGTATCCAATCTATGACTACAAAAGGGCGAAAGTGATCCAGATACGATCTGAAAATCATCAGATTTGTCAAATCTGTCTCATATTAGAGTACAAAAAAAAATCAGATTTGTGTTACTTCAGACTGTTAATGTGAACGCAGCCAAAGATGAACTTGCAACTATTCTATTTTAGACAGACACAGTGCATGTGAGATTTTTTTCCATATTTATCAAGTCCATATTTATCAAGTTGTTGGTAAATGCTAAAAGTGAGCATGGCTGTGAGGGAAAAGTTTCACACTAAGCCCGCCCAACGCCCCCAAACAAAAAATACCTAGCGTGAAAGTGTACAGCGCTGCTTAGCCAAAAATAGTGCTGCTTTATTTAATTCTGGTCAGCAAGCAATGCGGTGTTGTTTTGTGCGAATGAGAGCAGCCATGTATTATATAAAGTTCGAGCTACAGAGGAAGCAGATGTAGCAATGTTACCATGTTTTTACGACAGTGGCGGATTACACAGACACATGGTTTTTACCGCAGTCGTGTCTCCTGATTGGGGAACTAGATCGTGTCGTAGTTCAGAATGTTTTTGTGTTGTGAAGTCAGAGTTGGACACAAAAATGGCTGAGAACTAGTAGAAGAAAACAACAACTGGAAACGCAGCTGTGTTTCGAAAAGGTCAGTGGTCCGATCATACACCATGACCAATCACACCACCGTAATGTGTTCTCAACTATTGCACAATGACGAAACAGCAAGAGAGAGTGAAATTGGAGGAGGCTGGTCAGGCACAGGGGGTACACTTTCTCCTGATGCCTGGCATCTCCAGACGGATTTTCAAGTCACACACAGAATTCCTGGAAGTTACAGGCTCCAGGAACTTACTCGGTGAAGGAGAGAGTGCGCTAGTGTTTTTAAAGCCGTCATCAGTGTCGGTTTACTCGGCCTGTAGATCTTAGCCCACATAGACCCACTTAAGGATGACGTTGCATATTGAAACAGTTAGTGATCTTTTTCATGATTATTCACTAATAAGCCAGGATTTGACATTGACTGTCAAATAATAGCTTTAGTGTGCATTTGAGCGCAATTTCACACCTGCCCAAACACACAGCACAGAGGGGGGGTGGGATCACTGCAGGGTTCAAGTCAGTGCGCCTGTAGTGTGCAAGCACATACAACATGCATATACACTGATGGTAGATGAAAGTTATATACTTCAATCTGCCTTTTCTTGATCGATTCAATTCATCGAATCGATTGATGGGTCGGTTTAAAAATGTTACAATTTTTTATTTTATGTCAAATTCTCTTAAATTGACGAATTCCTTAAATATACCACAGATTTTGTTGGTATATTTTTCTACTTGCAGTTGATGCATTACCACCACCTCCTGGACGGGACTGTGGAGGATAAGACTGGAAACACAGCATTTCCATGCATGTTCGATGTGTGCAGTAGTTTTTAATACTTTTCAATCTGTAAGAAATGTAGCAGCTTAAGAAAAATCTGACAATAAACATTAAAGCTATTCAATTGAATTTCAAGTCCCAAAATCAAATTGAATTGAATCAGTCTACAGTCTACTTATGATTCACAGCGATACTTCCCAGCCTCTTCATGGGATTTGCCTTTAGCATTGATTACAGCACACATCCACCATTGTTAAACAATGTCTTTACATTTATTTCCTTCCAGAGTTGCGTTTTAGGCTGAGATCTTGTATCAATGACAGGAGAGTCGAAACTCTCTATAAAGGTCTTCTCCAGCACATCTCGAGGACTTTAGATGAGGTTAAGGTTAGGACTCTATGGTAGGCAGGTCATGTGTGAAAAAGATTCCTCATGCATCCAGAAGTACTGTTTCATGGTTTGAGGTTTCAAATTAGGTTTTGCAATAAAGCGGAAGAAAAACTCCATGGATGGGATAATCTGATCATTCGTTACATTTCAGATGCATCTTTATTTATTTTTTATTATTATTATAATTTTTGTTTTTTAAAGCTGATAGTCCAGCATTTTCCTTCCAGGTTGTACTAATGTGTTGGACAGCTCTTACCCCAATTCCAAGCACTAGTGAAACGCTTCGATAAGTGCAGTAGTGTAGCTGGAGATTATATAGAGAAATAAAGGGAGCTTTTACTTTCATACAGGAAAATATCTGTAGGCCAGAAAAGAAAGCAGTTTATATTATGTAAAAGATCACTTCTCACACAAAAATAGATTCTGGGTTTTGCTGCATGAAAAAGAAACGGGTGTGACAAGTCCTCAGAAGGTGCGTGGCTGAATCTGCAAGATGTTCCGTAAAACTAAGCAGCTCATATCCTTATAAATCTGCACAAATTGTACTTGAGACTATATTTTAAGCAAAGGGTCATCACACCAATAATGTTTTTCCATTACTATATTTTTTTTTGTGTGTGTGTGTGTTTGTTTTTTTTTGCTCTACAGCAGTTATTTGCATGTGCCTAAGACTTTTGCACAGTACTGTAAATCTTCATCATCCTACTTACGTTCGTCTGTAAAGTGTTGAAGAGTTCTTTGAAGCCATTTCGTGTTTGTGACTCCTTGCAGAGAAGATCGGCCTCCCCAGTGTGATCTTCTCATACACTGCCATGAGTTTCGTGCTGCTCATATTCGTCATCGTGTTCGTGCCGGAGACGAAGGGCCGATCGCTGGAGCAGATCTCCAAAGAGCTTGCCATGAAGTGAGAAAACGCACACACGCATGCACATGCACAAACTCACATTACATACTGTAGATAGATTTTAGCATTGTCCCCTTTCACATACTGACTCCTCCTACTGTACACAAGAAGAGCTAGAACATGTCTGACTCCAGCACATGGATGCCTGAGGTGTACACTTGAATCAGTAAGAACGATGGAACGTAGAAACTTATAACACAGTGCTGTTGAGTTCTTGATTCTGATTCGTTAGATGTTGAAAAAAGCGACTCAGAGGATAATTCGTTTCGGCAAATCAGGATTATATTAATGTTCTTTTTCGCAAATGAATAAAAACAAGCGTAATTGTTGAAATGGTGAAGTTTTCCGAGGAGAACGTAACATTTTTGGAAGGAGTCTCCAGTGTCGGCGCTTTATAAAAGTCACTTTAACAGTAAAGTTAAACTGTAACTTAAAGTTTTCCGGCAGAAGAGTTAACATAAGCAGTTTTTTTTTTGTCCTAATAACTTTGAGAGAGAGATTTTAAAAAGGTTGATGAAGGAATGATTTGCTGCTATTATGTAAGTGACCACAGGAATTAACTTCAAACATCACACAGCATTAACATCCCTGTATAAACGAACAAAATGGACCTGATGTGCTTCAGTGGGTAAACGTTTTTGTCGAGTGAAAGGAATACCACTCTGAGACATGATGTACTAGGAAATGAATCATTTTCATGGTGGTAGCTGTAACTTCACTTCATCACATCACAACATTGTTGATTATTTTCCTATAACGGCACAGTAAAGTGATACTTTACTATAACACCATAATGTTACCTGATGCTGCAGCTTTCACACACTCTGATATTTCCCCAGGAATCATCTTGACAGCAATCTGTTGTGCTACCGGTGGAGAAAGAAGCCCAAGACCGATCTGTCGCAGGAAGGGAAATCCCTAGCAGCAGTCTGATCCCGAACCGACATGAACGAGGAGGAAGAGTGTGATGGTACCTAATTCATAGAAATTAGGAGAGAGATTGTTGTTAGGCTGAGCCTACCTGGATAACTGAGAGAAAAATTACGGTCAGTAACACGGCTATCGATGTGCTGGGAGCACACTCAGCGCACTGTCCTGCACCGCAGCGAAGGCTGAAATGAAGTCATTTATTATTATTATTATTATTATTATTATTATTATTATGTCTTAATCCTTTTCTAAGTAGGTGATTTTAAAAATACCGTTGTTCCGGCTGCCACGACCATGTCTGCAAAGCCCTTTTGTGAAAACCTAACATTTTGTATGTTTAATTGTTAAAAAAAACAATAATTATTTGAATAGATGGATCATTTTATCTCACAAAGTATGATGAATTAGTATTGTTTTTTTTATATATATAATTCTTTCACATTACAAGGGATTCATCCTAATGCAGCCTAAAACCTCCTCTGAATAAAAACAAAACACACACTTTCTGACTTGATTCAGCAGGTGGAAGCAAAATGTTGTGTATAAAATTTTTATTTTTTTTAAATTCAATGACATCATTATTTGCTGTGTGAGCTCGAAATGGCGTATCATGCTTATAACTCTTGCCATAACTTACCCAGAAGCAGTATGTAGCACAGTCACATCATATCACATCTATATGCACAGTTGTACAGCAATATCTTCTGTATATAAATATTGCAGGGAACTAAAAGAAGAAAAAAAAAAAAGGACCTTAACTTATTTGTTGTAAACGGTCTCATTCTCAGGGGTGTTCCCACATTCCCGAGCTTTTTTTTCGTAGCCTCTTGGCCCTGCGACTTCACCTTAAATCACCTCCAGATTCACTACGGATTAGCTATAAGATGGTATAATACACTTACTATTATTATCAATGATAGTCGATTATCAGTTGATCGCCTGTGCATTTCAGGCAATCAATTACAACATGTAGCAGTCGATTTTAATAGTTACAAATTCCTTAAACACGCCATGTTGCATGTTTTTTTTTTCTATTTTTTTTTTCTAGTGCACCCAGGCAACTGCTGTGTAGTGAAAAAATGCACATGTATGTAATACAGGTAACTGCACACGCTCACAAGACATTATCTTATCACAAAACAGATGTAGGTATATGGCGAATGGGGAAAGAAAATTTGTACCGAATACACTGTAACGTCGAAATCAGCTCAATTTATCTGAGAGGGACTGCACAAGCTTCATTTGAGTGTTAGCTAAAATAAAAGAGTGTTGTGGAATTTTTACTGATGTAACTCACTTTCAAGGTCACAAACTTCACAGTCAGTGTGCAGGGCAAGAAATCTTATAATGACCAAGATCCATGGTAATAATGGAAAGGGGGGGTTAAAAAAGTAAATGATTGTTTCTCGAATGCGTCTAAGTTCTGTCCCGCTCACGCTGCATCTAAGCGTCTAAGTACATCAGTTTTAAAAAGACTATCGAAAACGCATTGTACTTTACAGTTACACCAATTATCAATGCGTCATCTATTGGGTTACTCAAACTGATGATTAGTTTTTCCTGGGTGTTGGACTACTTATCGTAGTAGGTCCCAGGTTCGACCCCCAGCACCACTAAGCTGCCATCGTTGAGCCCTTGAGCAGGGCCCTTAACCCTCAACTGCTCAGATGTGTAATAAGATAGTTGCTCTGGATAAGAGCGTCTGCCAAATACCGTAAATGTATTATGGAATGTTTACCGATTCCCATTACCAAAGGCAAAGTACACAAATCCTGTACTCGAGTAAAAGTAGAGATTACCCAGGGCAAATATTACTCGAGTAAATCTCCTCCATTTACTTGTGTACCAGAGTAAAAGTACTAACCTTAATATATACTTAAACAGCAAAAGTACTTCATAGTAAAAAATCTCTCTCTCTCTCTCTCTCTCTCTCTCTCTCTCTCTGCTTCCCGAACTTGCTTCTTTCGTCGCAGCTTCACTTCTGATTTATGTTATGTTATTAGGCGTGTCTTGAAAGAAAGCCAAGCGACGCAATTACGCATAATAGTGAGCAGGTGTCGAAATTCCCTGTTAAGTAGTGGAGTCAAATATAAACTATCCTCTTATAAAACTACTCAAGTAAAGTATAAATGCATTAATTATGTACTTGAGTAAAGACATAAATGTACTGTTACCTCCCACCTCTGCTGATCACTTCTTGTGATCCATTACCGAACCAAACTCATGCGAACAAGTGCCTACAAATGTAATTCATTCACCTACAAAGTATCTACGACACCTCAGAATTTGCTATGAATTGTCAAGAATCGTCTAGACGTGCTATGATTCCTCACCCTGATATCCGTGATGTATAGAGACGATAGAAGCTGACACAGACTTGTGTAATAAACGTCACCATACGCAGTGTAGTATCTATTACAGGTAGTCCCCGACTTTTGTATGCAAGTGTGTGTGTGTGTGTGTTGGGGGTGCGGGAGAAATTAGTCCGCCTCACGGGTTTCACTAAATCAGTCCGGGAGCACGATGATAGAAAATATATGTGTCCTGTATAGCTGTCCTGATGGTAAATAATCCTAAGTTTGGAAATTCCTCAACAAAACAGAGTTCACAGTCCAATACAGTGGAAAACAGCTCTGAGACAAAATACCATCTGGGATTTCCCTTACGATTTAAAGGTGTAAAGACGACACTTAGATTTCATTGTGAGATTCTATTTCTTAGGCGTGATTAACTTTTTGGCCACATGATGGCAGTGTAGGGAAAGGGAACGGATTTAGTCAAGCGGATTGATAAGCTTTACATCGTATATTCGTGTCAAAGGCGTATAAGACTCACTTTGTTGGACTTGAGAACAAATTGGACTCCCGGAACAGAACCCGTTCGTAAGTCGGGGACGACCCGCACAGCGTATTTTTAATAGTTTAGTGCACAGGGTTTTTAAGGTGCACACCTTTTAAGTGTTTTTTGTCCCTCTGTATGAGAGGTTTTTACAAGCACTCCAGTACTGACAGCTGAAGCCATCCACGTCAACACTAAATAAGGAATTTGGCACATTTTGTGAATCCATTACAAAGAGGCACGAAGCAGTTAGAAACTGGTACAGTTCCAGCTTCGAGTAACTTAAGAACTATATTTCATATTTTCGAGCATGGTTGAAAAAATTTTTTACAGTTACAAGAGCATTGGGTTAGGATGTGGGAAATCCCTAATACAGGGCAACTTTATGTCTCAGCTACATATCCTGTTAATCTAAATTGTTTATTCATTGTTCTAGTTAAATTAGTTATTAAGGATTTTCTATATATATAACGATAGAATTTTATTTTAAATTTGCTATGGTACTTAAAAAAGTCTTATCATGTGAAAACAATATAGGCAAAAATTTGAATGTTTCTCATTATACCACAGCAGTGTTCGCCAGTCTGATATTGATTATTATTTTAGATCACTGCACTTATTCTAGTATGTTATATTTTTAATAGTAACATATTAAGTTTGTCTTTAAATTTGGTGATGGTTATTTAGTGTCTGGGGAAGGAGTCTCCAGGATTAGAGCTTTGAAAAACTTGTGACAAGCTGCGTGTTTTGAAAGCCAACGAGACTGGAAAGGGAAAAGTTGTAATAAAAAGAATTGATGGCAGAAACTCGCTTGTTAAAAACGTTAGTCTTGAGAGACTGCTGTGGTATAAGAAGAATGGAACACTTCGGTACATGCTGCTATAGGAAAATAAATAATGGTGTTTTATTTCTTATGGTATATAGTAAGATCACTGTACATACAGTGAATATAAAAAGTATACACACCCCTGTTATAATTGAAGGTTTTATTGCTTTTTCCTTCTCTCATATTAATTCTTTTCACATTAATGGGGGAAAATAATTTCTGTTGTTTTTTTTTTTTTTTGGTATGCTTTTTATATCCAATTGATTTTAATGTTTGTATTTGTTATAATACTGTTAAATAGTTTAGCTCATTTAAAACATTTATTTCTGGATACATATCAATAGAAGACTATATGTTTCAAATGAATTATGGATTGAATTACCTTATATTTGTTTAATTATAGTCTTATGGGACATATACACTGCCTGGCCAAAAAAAAAAAAAGTTACACTTTTAGCTTTAATTATGGCATGCGGTATGTGAGAATGATTCCTTATGTCGCCAGAATTTGCTCACACTTTCACAATTTGAAACCTGGAATATGTCTGTCTCATCAGAGAACTAAAACTCAATAGATGTGATAATCTGGTACATTCAGGTCATCAGCTGACTTCATTTTATTCCCACTATCATATCAACATCATTCCAGGTTTTATTAATGCGTTAGATGTTTTTTAACCCAATTTCAGTCATTTGAATGTTTTCTTTGCTTGATGCAAGGCAATACTTTGACTGTTCTAAAGTGATGACTTTGTTTCCGGCCAGGCAGTGTGTATGTATGTACATGTATGTATAACTTTTTTTTTTTTTTGGCAGTTTATCTTCCACAGAATACATCTTTAAGAATGATATATTTATGCTAGTTGTGCCACTACTGTATGTACTTTGCACTTTTGATTGAAGTGCACACTACCTTATGTCATGATTTGGATTTGACTACAACTGTGAAAATAAAGCAATCTCACACCATTATGAAATGAGCTTAATTTGAAGCAAAATCCACAATTCCATTATGTGGTTGTAATGAATTGTATGGGATCATGTGTAGTATACGGTATATTAAATTGTCAAGGAGTCTTTTATAATAAATAAGTCTGACCATTCAACCAGTCTTTTTATCTGCTCTTATTGAGAGACTCCAGCTGTTCTCGCCACCTTCAGACTACATTTCTGTAAACTTTTGGAGAATCTGTCCCCCCCCTTCATATGGGTCCTTTATTCATTCATTCATCACATCTTTGTGGTTCACAACAGGTGATATCGATGCTCTTTTAATTCCTGAGCAGCTGGCTGTTCTTCTTCTTGCTCAGGCATCCTGGATTACATCTGGATTTCTAGGAATGACAAATTACAAATTATTCCATCCTTCATCTAAGTAATACAATCTCAGGGAGTGTGTGACAGGTGCAAGTGTTAGATCAAGTGTTGGGTGTTAGAAAGTGATCAGGACCTTCAGGATTAAAAACAAAGTAGTTTCTCATTTATTTACATTTCTCTACACTACTGTATTTACAAGTTCACTGAACGAAGAAAGAGATATCGTTGGTTATTTTAGTTATTCTTTATTATAAAATACAAAATGGGAACATATTACATAAACACGTAACCTGCAGACTGCCTCATGAACCAGAGTGCAGAATGCAGCAGGTAAATATTACATCACATCCTGTTCAGTGCGGCTGCTCTCGTCCTCTGTGTCGCTCTACTAAAGCCAGCTTCAGTTTTCTGTCAAACTCCAGCGTTTCAGAAAAAACAGTTTTTTTCATCGACTTTGGTGTCCATGCACTAAAATTATGTTTGATTAAAATGTTCGGATACTACACAACGACGAGGCCGACAGTTTAGAGTCTTAAAACACATTCACTTATAAGGTGCTTTTTCAGTTTTTTTCCAGACTGTGTGTGTGTGTGTGTGTGTGTGTGTGTGTGTGTGTGTGTGTTTTTTTTTATGCCAGTTTTTTCTGACACTCGAACAATAGAGGATAAATCTGTTCCACAGCTGAAGCAACACTCTGAACATTTGGTCCTGGGAAAGGAGAAGGAAGAAAGTCAAAGACATCAGGGCAAATGATCCAGAATATTTCTACAGGTCTTGCAGAATTTACATGGACAGTTTAGATGGGTAGAATACATTTAGTGCAGATTTTCACATTTTTATGATACACAAGGAGCGTTTAAGTCAAACCGGGACTTTTAATTGTGCAGAATAACAGAACACAGTTATTAGGATAAAACACACTTTATTTACAATGAAGCATTTGAGAGACATGATCAGACTGCCTGCTTCACGTCTGAACGCCGGCCTCCCAGGAACTCCTTTAATGGACCAGACACATGGAAAAAGCTTGGAGCGAGATCAGGACTGTACGGGGGATGTGGCAATCAAACCCTGCTGAGTTCCTGTAATGTGCAGGTGGTGTTGGTGAATGATTGTGTGTACAGATCCCACAAACAGACACCTTTCCACCGTTCAGATGTTTTACTGCGGCCAAGAGTCTCATCATTGTACTGCGCTTGTTAATCGCCTTTAACAGAAAAGTCCCGGTTTGACTTGAACGCTTCTTGTATTTTTTAGCTACATATTAGTCCCGGAGCTTCAGCACAAAACTAAAATCAACACACATCACTGAACATAAGATTTTATACATTTTACATTAAACAAAGACATGTGATTATGTATTTGTTGTATGTAAATTGTTATGCCTGGATTAAACATTTGTCTGATCCTGGCGTGGCCTGTTCAGTAAATTACAGTGCAGAAGGGCTCACAGAATTTTTTTTTTTACGATGTGCGTCAAGCAGCAGTGGGCAATAATTTGGTACGACCACCACTACTTAGTAACAATACCCTTTTCTTTATTTCTTAACAATAAAAAAATAATTTTTTTTTTTTTTTGCTTGTAAGTCTTGATTCCCAAGGTCAAAGTTCACTACTGTAAAAGTCTCATTGACCAAATGCATGTCTTTTACACCTTGTGTGCTTTGTGCTTCAGGAAATATCCATTACAGCTGGGGGATTTTTATTTGCTGCTGCTTTGTCTGAGACATAACCTTTTCAGTTGATTTCTGTGTCTCCATATCAAGAGGTCAAGATTGTCCAGATCTCACGTTAACACTTTTTTTAAAGGAATTGTGTTTGTTCTTCTAGTAGCATTACAGAGATGTGTGTGAATCTGTGCTGAAGCAACCTGTAAATTTGTCACTTGTGCACCGTTTCCATGGCACTGGGTGAAATCTGACGGCTCTTGGATGTGCTGCTTTTAACTCAATAAACCACCCGGTAAGTCTTTACGTTACATAGATAATGCACTAATTAGTTTATTTCGACATCGGAAAATAATAAATAAATAAATAAATCACAGTGCAACTCCTTGCGATATCTCTCAGATATTTTTGCATGAAATAAATCTCATCAAATCTGTTGTGTATTGTGGAAATGTATATAGTGTGTACCTGTGACTGTGATGTTGCCTGTGGAGAACACCTGCACTGTGGTCCTAAGGGTTTTAATTCTGTATGAAGCAGCTGGATGAATTTCAGGCTCGTAGCTGAAAGATAAAATAAGCAAACAAATAAATAAAAATCTGAAAAGACCGGAGTCATGTTTTGGAAATCGTCACTGAGCAGGTTTATAGAAATAAACCTGTTTCCTCATTTAGCTCCCTAATGAGGAAACTACAGGAGTGACAGGGGCAAGACAACTTCCTGAGGAAACACAAGCAAACAACTAAGACAACCCAGAGTTAAACCGGAATCCGTTATAATCAGATAATACCATGATAATGAGATTATTCGTAAATAGATCCTCTTCCTCAACACCTCCCAAACAGCACTAATTATAAGCAGGTTAAGTTCTGGACTAATCCGTTGTTAAGACTACAGCAGCAGCAGATCTTTCACAGTGCGAGATTGAGACTATTGACACTAAAATAAAAAACCTTTAGATGATTTCTAAGCTCGTACACACTCCCGTAACTCTGGGAATGAACCTGAAGTGAATTGAATCTTGGTCAAACCCCTGAACTCTCTCCACCAGAGGGTGCTGTTTACTTATGGTGCTGTAGTGATTGCTAAATGGTGTTTTAATCAAACTATAAATCAGTTGTGATGGGTTGGGATTCGAGGAGTTTAAATCTCAAGATTGTCAAAGAGCTGCTGTTGGACCGCTGAGCCTTTAACCCTTAACTAATCGTATTTTATTCTGTCTCACTATGATGAAGGAAAAAGAATCATCATCCACTGAACTTTTTTTTTTTTTTTTTTTTGGTCGCAAGTCATGTCATGTCATGGAGACCACTGGACGTCAGCATGTACTGTAACTGGAAGTTGAGTCATGTCGACTGGTCTTTCTTTCTTATCAGGCTGAAGAAGTTTCTTGGATGAGAAGTGAAATGTTTCTACCTAATAAGAAAGAAGTCCGACTGACGTGACTCAACTTCCAGATAACCTCACTGAGAATCTTCACAGACATCATTAAGTAGCCAAAACTACTTCAGTACATCATGCACCGCAGAGATCTCCTTCTCATGACAACTCGCGGTACTGTGCAACAGACTTGTCACATTTCTACTTAAACCTCTAACAATCTGCCGCACACCTCGATTTGCAAACTTGAATTTGGCCTGGTTTTGACTTTGAAATGCGTAATTCAAATCACTGGCAGCAATAAGTCTCTTTACTACTCTCTTTATCTTTATTTCAGATCCTTCTTGCAAGTATTTCAAGTATAGTATCACTATAACAAAATGCACTGAAACAAACAACAACAGAAAAGAAAGTCAGGATCGTACCTGGCTATGGGACGGTTGTTCTTGGTGAACTCGATGAGTCGGATTTGAAATGGCATGGAGCACACTGCCAGGACGTTTACAACCTTAAAATCTGAAAACCTAACCTGCAAGGAAAGAGCACACATCTATCATTTAACCCACTGATCAACCCGACAAAAAATTATTTATTAATTAATTCACTTAAAACACACTACCGCTCAAAGCTCCATGGTCGGACTTGATTTTTTATTTCTTTCTACACTGTTTAACAATACTGAAGGCATCCAAAATATTCAATAATCTCATTTGAACAGTTATATTGAGACGTTTTTGCTACTTATTCTCTGTGTAACGGCTCTAATCTGAGGTGCTGGTTGTTAATTGGTGATTTCTGAGGCTGGTGACTCTAAATGAACTTCTCCTCTGCAGCAGCAGTAAGTTTTGGTCTTGCTTTCCTGGGAAGGTCTTCATGGGTTTTACAAATGCGCTTGACAATACTGTTTCTGCAAGAACTGTTCCAGAAAGGCTGACCTACGTGTCTTCAAAATATAATGTTTTGTATAAAAGTTTTGTTGTTGTTGCATAATTTATGTTATTTCATAGTTTGGAAATCTCCAGTATTGTTGTAGAATGTAGAAAAGTAGAAGTAGAAAAGAAAATCACTAAACAAAAACAAATAAATTTTGAAGTGATCCCAAACGTTTGCGCGGCAGTCTAGCCGTGCAAATGAATCGTCACAATGTTTGACCCTAATGGCTTTCCATAATCGCATTGTCGTTAACCGCGGCTAATGCAGTGACTCAGGAAACATCATCCTGTATGCTGAACGGCAAGTTTCTCATAAAAAGCTACCAGATGGATAAAATCAAGGCTAGCGACTTTCCAGCTACACCTTCGGAGGGGAATTATTGTTACAAGGATTCATAAAACATATGACCCTGAAATACTGCACTTACTGAAGACCACTGGACAGCAGTATGTAACTGGAAGTTGAGTCATATCGACTGGTCTTTCTTTCTTATCAGGCTGAAGAAGCTACTTGGATGAGAAGTGAAATGTTTCTACCCAACAAGAAAGAAGTCTTGACGTGACTCAACTTCCAGATAACCTCACTTTAATGACTGAGAATCTTCACAGACATCATTAAGTAACCAAAACTACCTCAGTTGACTGATATATTTATACTGTATAATGCACGTATATAGGCTACAAAGCTTAAATTCGACCTTGAATCCGATCTTCTGGAGACAGCGGGCTAACCTCCTGGCACCCACTTTCGCCTCGTCCTCACTACAGAGAGAGAGAGAATGAGGATGTGAATGGGCGTGAATGTTAGATAAGTGCTGACTGGTTGATTAGATTAAACAGATATTGGTAAAAGAATGAACGAGCG